>OY288277.1:27350934-27638434 GCA_958450335.1 Hibiscus tridactylites | reverse complement strand
AGATAGATAGATAGATAGATAGATAGATAGATAGATAGATAGATAGATAGATAGATAGATAGATAGATAGATAGATAGATAGATAGATAGATAGATAGATAGATAGATAGATAGATAGATAGATAGATAGATAGATAGATAGATAGATAGATAGATAGATAGATAGATAGATAGATAGATAGATAGATAGATAGATAGATAGATAGATAGATAGATAGATAGATAGATAGATAGATAGATAGATAGATAGATAGATAGATAGATAGATAGATAGATAGATAGATAGATAGATAGATAGATAGATAGATAGATAGATAGATAGATAGATAGATAGATAGATAGATAGATAGATAGATAGATAGATAGATAGATAGATAGATAGATAGATAGATAGATAGATAGATAGATAGATAGATAGATAGATAGATAGATAGATAGATAGATAGATAGATAGATAGATAGATAGATAGATAGATAGATAGATAGATAGATAGATAGATAGATAGATAGATAGATAGATAGATAGATAGATAGATAGATAGATAGATAGATAGATAGATAGATAGATAGATAGATAGATAGATAGATAGATAGATAGATAGATAGATAGATAGATAGATAGATAGATAGATAGATAGATAGATAGATAGATAGATAGATAGATAGATAGATAGATAGATAGATAGATAGATAGATAGATAGATAGATAGATAGATAGATAGATAGATAGATAGATAGATAGATAGATAGATAGATAGATAGATAGATAGATAGATAGATAGATAGATAGATAGATAGATAGATAGATAGATAGATAGATAGATAGATAGATAGATAGATAGATAGATAGATAGATAGATAGATAGATAGATAGATAGATAGATAGATAGATAGATAGATAGATAGATAGATAGATAGATAGATAGATAGATAGATAGATAGATAGATAGATAGATAGATAGATAGATAGATAGATAGATAGATAGATAGATAGATAGATAGATAGATAGATAGATAGATAGATAGATAGATAGATAGATAGATAGATAGATAGATAGATAGATAGATAGATAGATAGATAGATAGATAGATAGATAGATAGATAGATAGATAGATAGATAGATAGATAGATAGATAGATAGATAGATAGATAGATAGATAGATAGATAGATAGATAGATAGATAGATAGATAGATAGATAGATAGATAGATAGATAGATAGATAGATAGATAGATAGATAGATAGATAGATAGATAGATAGATAGATAGATAGATAGATAGATAGATAGATAGATAGATAGATAGATAGATAGATAGATAGATAGATAGATAGATAGATAGATAGATAGATAGATAGATAGATAGATAGATAGATAGATAGATAGATAGATAGATAGATAGATAGATAGATAGATAGATAGATAGATAGATAGATAGATAGATAGATAGATAGATAGATAGATAGATAGATAGATAGATAGATAGATAGATAGATAGATAGATAGATAGATAGATAGATAGATAGATAGATAGATAGATAGATAGATAGATAGATAGATAGATAGATAGATAGATAGATAGATAGATAGATAGATAGATAGATAGATAGATAGATAGCTAGCTAGATAGATAGATAGCTAGATAGATAGATAGATAGATAGATAGATAGATAGATAGATAGATAGATAGATAGATAGATAGATAGATAGATAGATAGATAGATAGATAGATAGATTTAACCTAGGGGTGAGCAAAACTCGACTCGTTTTGACTCGACTCGAAATTTTATAAACTCGACTTCACTCAAAAAATTTCAAATAAAGTTTGAGTTGTAAAATGAAAATTCAAATAACTCAAAAATTTTAATAATTGGTGGATTGATTTTTAAGTTTGAGTCTAGACCCTCAAAATTTTATAAACTCGACTCGTTTTGACTCGACTCAAAATTTTATAAACTCGACTCCACTCAAAAAAATTCAAATAAAGTTTTAGTTGTAAAATAGAAATTCGAATAACTCGAAAACTTTAATAATTAGTGGATTAATTTTTAAGTTCGAGTCGAGACCCTCAATTTTTCCTGATATATATTTGATATTAAAAAGTATGATATGCATGTCTTATATGATTAGAGAAAGTCGTTTAAATTAGAATCAGATCGTGCTATAAGATGATAAATAATTACAATTAAATTTGTATAGGAACACGAAAACTCAACTCGAATCGAAAAAAATTTCAAATAAAGTTTGAGTTGTAAAATATGACATGTCAACTCGAATAACTCGAATTTTTTTACTCAACTTGATCGAACTCACCCATAATTTCACCATTACCATTGGTCCAAGGGATAAATTGATAAAATTCCAGAGTATAAGTACTTAATTATATGAAGAAAAAAAAGTTTAGTGACTTAAACCCTTAAACTTGTGTTAAATATAAAAAAAATGCTAGGGTGCAATAGTAAAATATGGTACATCACAAATGAAAGAATTTAAGTTTGAACATTGATATGGGAGTAAGGATGGTCATTTGACCCAAACTTGACGGTTTTCGACACAACCCTATAAGGTCATGTTTTTCTAAAATAATTCTGGGTCAGGTTGTTTTTTTTAGCATGAGGTCGGGTCGAATTTAGGTTTAGGGTGAAAATACTCGACCCAACTAGAAAGAATAGTTTATTTTTATTCTAAATATTTAGGTATAATCGTTATAATGTCCCTCTTTATATATGTTTTTTTTTCAATTATCTATATATTTTGTCTGATAAAAATAGAATAATTATTATAATGTCCATTCTCTATTCATATTTTTAATTAACAGCATATTTTATCGAAAAAATGAAAATGAAAATTATTTATGTTGGGCCAGATCGGGTTGAGTTCGAGTTTTTACTCTAAAATTCTAATCGAGTTTAGGTCGAGTCGGACTCGGGTGGATGTGTTAAATTTTTAGGTCGAGTGTGGGTCGACCAAAAATTTGGTCCTACTCGACCCATGACCGTCCCTAAATGACTTCAAAAAATATTTAATGTGTGGAATTGATTTATAACGGTCCATTTTATTTAAGCACGAAAAGGAATTGATATCATCTAAAGAAGAGACAATATTTAAATCACCAAAATCAAGTACTCCACTTTTTCCTTCCCTTCTCTCTGTTTCAGGGTTTTAGTTTGGATTTCTAAAACCCCTTTGTAAGTTTGAATATTTAGAAAACGAGTCGAGTCAAGTTGAATTGAATAAGAGGACAATGAGGCAAATAAAAAGAGCCAAATTCCCTACAAATCCCCAAAGCTTTCAAAATAATCTATCCTTAAGCTTCGCAAACTCCTCCCAGCTCAACTTGGAAATTGCAGTATGCACTCTCAAGGACGTTGAATCTTCAACAGTAGAAGTCATTCTCGTCCTGGCTGCGATCCTTGCTTTACCAATTTGCTGAGTGGTTTGAGTCACTGCTTTGTTGTTTTTTCATTGTTTTAGTGTTTCTCGTTTTGAACTACATTTCCCTCCTTGCCATTTAAATACTGTCGACACCAAGTTATTTGTCCCTTCGAAAAGGTCATTAATCTTCTCTTTACTTACAACCAACTTCCACTCCAAAACTCCTTTTCATCTTTACTATGGCATTAATATCTCCACAAGACATGGAATGTTTAAATGTTGTCTCGGATCACACACACCAACTTTTGTCATCTACAGAGAGCAAGGAAAGTGACGTCCTTGAATCCTTAGATTTAAATGAAGATGGTGAAGTTAACTTCGCAATTAAGAACCAAGCACTCGTAGGGAATATCATTTTTTATTCTGCTGCGAAACACTTCACTTTGAACGTAATTCTCAAGAAAGCATGGAAATGTCCTGACTTGGAACACCACGACTTGGGCAACAACATCTTCCTCTTCGTTTTCCAATCGCCGAAAGACAGACTCCGGATCCTTAGGAACAGACCGTGGGTGGTCAAGGACCATCTTCTTGTCCTCAAAGAGTGGCTTCCAGAGGTGGCTTTTGAGGAACTTGACTTCTCCTTGGAAGAGTTTTGGATTCAAATCCATAATCTTCCTTTAACTCTTATCACTCAAGAAAACGTTAAGAAGATAGGGAACCTATTCCCTAAGTGTTTTGGATCCAATTTTGATGGAAAGAGTAAGGTCAAGTAGGATGGCCAACTCAATTTGAGAGTTGTTGTCATAGTAGAAGATCCCCTGAGAACGGGATTCATGCTTAACAGACAAAATTACAAGCCTGTTGAAGTGTCTTTCAAGTTAGAACGCCTGCCCAAATTCTGTTACAAATGCGGTAGAATCGGCCATGGCGAAAAAGAATGCTGGCACGACACCAGGCTCTTCAAGAATTCTGGAAGATTTGGTCCCTGGCTAAGAGCATCACCAACCTGGGAGAAAAAATCAACGAGATTGTCGAATCAACATCGCCGGAACAATACACCAGGTAGCACTTCCCGGCACACTTTTACGCCGGATGCGAAAAGTAAAAGAGACAGCCTTGCGGACCAGGGCAGCAAACCCAAGGATACCTCGTTTACTCCCCCCAAGGGTACGAGGTTATCAAAACTTATGAGGAAAGAAATTTCTTCTCCAACTAAGCAAGTAATTGCCGAAAAAGGTAAGAAAGGGAACGAGATTGTTTCCTCTAATGGCAAGTCTATAGTTGACTTTCAGCACTCTACTGTCAACCATGATGATCTATCACCTACGAAGACTAAGGGGATTGAGGAAACAGCAAGTCACACCTTAGTCCAGTCCAATCCAATGTGTTCTCAACCAGACGAAATCCTAAGCAATATGATTATTGAAGGGGTAGGCAACTTAGATGTGTCGAACAAGCAAAAAAGAAAAAGGGATGAGGCACAAGAAGATTCGTTCTCCGTTGCGAAAAGAAGAGAGATCTGGAACTACATCGATGATGGAATTTTCCAAATATCACCAGGTAATTGGGGAGCTAACAGCTTTGGTGCAGTTGCAAATGAAGACGTGCTGAAAATCACCTTATTCCCAAGCTCCTTTACCAATGCCTATCCCATCATCAACAACATCGAAAGACAAAGAAAAGATTACTCATGTGGATCAAATCGCCTCACGCTGATCAAACAGGCAGCAAGAAGAAAGCATGCCATGGAAAAGACAAGGGTAATGCTTGATCGTGTGGGCATTGTTGAATTGGGAATTGACCCTTTTGGGAAGAAAATTACAAAAATGGCGTTCATGTTCTTCGACAACAATTGCTCACACAATGAAGAAATAGTGCTCACACAATCAAGCTACATCCTTTCTGGTCAAGCGGATAGTTCCCTTGGGGGCTATCCGCAGATGCCATGAACCTATTCTGCAACATCTTTTTTACATAGAAGGTGTAGAAGAGGGTAGTGTTATTCGAACCTTCCCCTAGGATCATATGGTGTTGTCGATGCCCTGCTGATCTAAGGTCTTTAAGTCTTAAGCTCGTGTCTCCCTGTTGGTTCAGTTCAAAGTACAAGACATTGACGGTTGTTGGTGTCTCCTTTCTCGCGATTCATTTTCTAATGCATGGCCTGACGTTTTTCCCGTCCTAGTTGACAAGACCTTCATCGGACGACGAGGGACCCTGCCTCCAGATGGAGCTCTCACTAAGATTACGGGATAGTGTCCATAGTCCAGTTTCGGAAAAGGCAAGATGTTGTCTTTTTTTCAAGTTATCTTTCTTCTTGTATGAGATGATCCTGTCTGTAGGACTCATCCATGTCGTGGCCTTTGCCTTTGCCTTTGTTGGCTATATGCCCCTTGTTTGTGCGTGTTTTGCCAACCTTTTTGTTGTTTCTGGTAGTTGGCTCGGTCTAGGGAGTTCTTCAGCTCTCCACGTTTGTGGTTGCATGCTTGTGCATGTCATTTTGATTGGCTCTCGTAGGTTTTGGAGGTTGTATTTCCCTTGCTTTGTTTAATGAAGTTACTTTTCCTCTTTGATAAAAAAAAAATGGGCCAAATTCCCAAAAGTAAACTAAGATGAATTTTTGTAAAAATTAGATCAATTGAATCAAATAATTAGAAGTCAGTAGCAGAACACGTTTTCAAATGATGACGTTTTTTAAAATTCATTTTTAAAATTTTAAATGTTTTATTTTTATTCTCAAATAATAAACCAATCTAAATTGGTAACTGAATTTATTGTAATTTATATTTAAACTATTACATTCATTCTAAATTAGTCCTTAAACATTTGAATATTTTAATTCCATTCTCTATTTACTATTTATGCCACATCTTATTACTACATAATACAGTTCAGTGTTTACATGCCGGATAACAAATTTTATAATGGTTTTATATCATGAAGCATGATTAATATTATATTAGTAATTTAAGGGTGAAATTAGAATGTTCAAAAATTTAAGAATCAATTTAGAATGAGGATTTTTGAATAAAATTAAACTATTCAAAAGTTTAAGACTAATTTAGAATAAAAATAATAATTTAAAGATGAAATTAAAAGATTCAAAGTTTAAAGATCAATATAAAATAAGAGCTTAAACGGAAAAGTTTCATGATTTATTTATTTCTTATTTATAAAAAAGTTCATGGTTTTTTAGAATATTTTTCTCCTAAAATTAATTTTCCAACAAAATTATATACCGGCCTAATTAACAACTGAAATTGGTTTAAGTGATAAATATTTTTATATCGCTTAAGCAAGTTTCGAGTTTGAAGTTTTGCGCATGCAAACAATTAAGTTTGAAGTTTTGTACATACAAAAAAAATTTAATGAAAAATTTACTCACTACAGTTAGGGGTGAGCAAAACTTGACTCGACTCGAAAAAACCGAATAACTCAACTCGACTCGAGGCAAAAATACTCGACTCGTCTTGACTCGACTCGAAATTTCATAAACTCGAATAACTCAAAAAAATTTCAAATAAAGTTTGAGTTGTAAAATGGAAATTCGAATAACTCGAATAACTCGAAATTTTTAGTAATTAGTGGATTTATTTTTAAGTTCAAGACGAGTCCCTCTATTTTTTATGATATATACATACTAATATATAAAAATATGAAGAAATATTGTCACATGTGAAAAAATATATGTGTGCATATCTTATATGATTAGAGAAAGGAATTTAAATTGGAATCAAACCCTACTATAACATGATAAATAATTACAATTAAATTTTTATAGAAACTCGAGAACTCGACTCGATTCGACTCGACTCGAATTTCTTAAACTCGACTCGAATCGAAAAAATTTCAAATAAAGTTTGAGTTGTAAAATATGACTCGTCAACTCGAATAACTCAAAATTTTTTAACTCGACTCGATCGAACGCTCACCCCTAACTACAGTTAAGTGTATAACACAAATCGGTCCAAATCATGATCAATCCTAAAGAACTCTAAGGGCAACCAATAAATGGCAGCTAATTAACGGTTACCATTTTAAAAAAATTAAATGGAACTCATGATTGAGCTATGACTTGAGAATAATTGAAACATAATGAGAAACAGCTTAGGCTGTTTCCCATAAAGAAGAACAAAAAAATAGTATAATATATATTTATGCCTTAAAAATCATAGTAATGATAACATTGATTAAATACTAAAAAAATGGCTCTAACCTTTTATATATCATCCAATACCAACCGTTCATCATCTAATTAATGACACAAAAATGACCAAAAATAAAAAATATCGAAAGGTAAGAACATAGACGGAGGAGAGGGGTGGGGCTTATCTACGGTTGCTGTACATCGGGAGCAGAAGATCGTAACTTCTTGGCTGGCCGCTCGACTTGGCTACTGGAGCCGGGATTATCAGGGCGCGTATCACAGCTGCCACAAGCAGCTGCATCGAGGACGCCGACTGGGCTTGAAGGCGCAGGTGACGGCTCGACTCTTGGGTTCTTGAGCCGAGCAGATGAACACGTGTCTATCATGTATTTTTCCATTAGTTGGAGACAGCTTCTCGCCATTTCCTATCCCCGAGCAAAAAGAGGTAAACAAAAAAGAGAAATGAAAATCTTAAAAATTTCTTACACAGCTTTCTATGCTTCTCTAATCTTGAAAATTCTCGCAGATAAAAAGGGAAATATTCGCAAAACGACCCTTAAAGAAACATAAAATCATACTTAAGCCCGCTTTAAAAAAACATACTTTGTTTACACTCTCGTGAAAGAAGGCGTCATCAGCCGGAAACTGTGAACCCTCCCCGGCAGCGCAAAACACGGCGGCTGCCGCCATCGTCGACGGCGCGAATTGCAAGAAATCAATAACTGCAAAAAAACCCAAAAAGAAAAACAACATAAAGTCTCAAACGACAAATAAAACAAATTGAATTAAAAGCATCTGAAGTTGAATCGATAGATGAATACCACGAGTGGTGCTGAGAATGAGATCTGAAGAAGCAGAGATAAGAGAATCAAAGGAATCGGGTAATAAGGTGGAGTAGGAAGGGAGTTTGCAAACGAAGTGATGGAAATAATCAAACGGAGTAACGGAACGTAGTCTCCAATGGAGAATGGCCATCACCCGAAGCTCCATTCTCTGGATGGTTTTAGGCTCAAAAACGAATCTGGGTTCCAACACTTGAAGGTCCAGCAACAATGGCACCTCCGGTTCCACCATTTTCGCTGCTAAAGATAAACAAGCCACTGATAGAAGCTGAAACGGCCACCCATTTTCTAGCTACATACCGAATCAAAGAAATCAAGCAAAACGATAAACTACTTTTTTTTCACTTCTTGTAACAGTAGGAAATGAGTGTTTTTACCGGAAGAGAATGGGAAGAGAGGAAACGGTCTAAGTAGTTAACAGAGAGAAACGCCGTTACAGGGCTGAAATTATAGTATGCATGCACCTGCATTGCCTCATCGCATAAAAAATCAGTACAAATTGAATATGAGTGAGCGCAGAGGAAAGGGGGGGTACCTTTAGGATCCAATTAATGGAGTCTTGGCGCGGAATGACGTCGATGGAACGTTGCTGGCAACGGTGGAGGTAATCGGAGAAAGGCATGTGATGAGATTCCAAGTCGATGAGTTTTGAAATGGTATCCTCATCGGACGGTGGATAATTGTGTAGAGTTTGAGATTGAGAGTGGGAAGGCGTGTCGCATTCCGGAGTTACCACTTCAACGGCGCCGTCATCGGAGCTGATGGTGGTTTTTGAACTACTACTATCAGCAGAGGCAGAGGAGTTGTTAGAGGGAGCTGAGTGAGAGTGAGAGAGGGACATCATCTGGTTGATATAATAATGATAAAAGGCCTCTGCGGCAAAGACAGAGGCAACGTCGTTTAGTTGAGGGGTATCAGCTCCGGCGGCGGCATTGATGACGGCGATGACAGTGTGGAGGAGTAAGTCGATATTGGTAGTGGTATTTGGTTTTGTAATTGGCTTTGGTTTTTATGGAGTCTTGTTTGAAGGATTTACTGTTTGGTGTTTTCTTGTTCAATAAACTTCTTTTTCCAAATTTCCTTGGAAAATATTATCCGGGCTTTAAATGAGTATATTTATACACTTGTAAATCGAAATAACCAAGTGTTAATAAAATGACACCAATTGTTAATTATTTATTGAAATGCTGTCCATTTAATGTAAGGTAACACATTTGACGTGACGTTTGTCTTAAGTGACATTAAAATGTTGCATTAGAGACCCAAAATAAAAGAAAACATGTTTAAGGAAATATTAAGTATATGTTTGGTAAATAGCGGTTTGAGCTAAAATTAGATGTTTAAACTAATATTGAAGGTTGGACAAGTTAAATCCGTTAATTTTGATGTTTGGTGAGTAGCGGATTAGAATAGCGGATTTGGGTGAAACCTCTAATTTTGAAAAAACTGCTAATAAGAGCTTTTTGAATTTAGAAATTTTGACATAAGAGTTATAAGATTATTTTTATCTTTAACAATTATCAAAATCTCCAAATAACTTAAATTTGATATTTTCTATTTAAATTCTTCACCTTCACGTATTTATATTGTGATACTAGTAAACTAATTTTTTTCACACATTATATTTGTATTTAAATTTAATAATCAATTAAATTATATTAAAAATATATATAAATAATAAATTAATACATGTATCCTTCAAATATACTTAGTAATGTTATATTAAAAAATATTTTTCATAATCTAATTAATATTAATAGATACAAAATATTGATAACTAATAAATTATTCAAACAAGTACCGAATATAATCATGTCCTTATACGTCATTTTTCTTATTTAAATAATCAAACAATTATTAGCTATCAATTAATTTTACCAAACACTTTTATACAATCAACTAATACAACCAGTTAGTCAAATATGATAATACAATCAACTATCAATTAATGTAATCCGTTATCATCTATCAGTTATCCGCTAATTACAAAACATGACCTATATGATTTTTGTAAAAAAAGAATATGTACATGTGTATTGGTATTTTCTTCAATCACTTTTGAATGTATGTTTAAAAGATTATGTTTAATATAAAGGTAAAGTATACAAATGGTCATTAAACTATCTCTAAAAATATAAAATGATCGTCAAATTTTTAAATGTTACAGAATGTGCATTAAATTTTAGTTTTTGTTACAAAATGATCGTTGAGTCGTTAACTGTCGTTAATTGGGTGATGTGACAATTACAAAAATTTGAATAATATAACATTTAATCCTCCATATTGACACATTTACTCAATTTATTCCTAATTTAACCCTCATTATTGATGTCTAAATTGATTGGATGTGTAAATATTGAAGATTAAATATGTTATTATACAAATTTTCTTAATTGCCACGTCTCCCCGTTAACAGCCCAATAACCATTTTGTAATAAAATTAAAGTTTAATGACCATTATGTAACATTTGACAGCTTGATGACCATTTTATATTTTTAGAGATAGTTTAGTGACCATTTATGTATTTTACCCTTAATATAATGTTTCAGATCAGCTTAAAAGTTATGACTAAATTCAAAATGTTACTCACAAAAACAGAAAGTTTATAAAGAGTCTAAAATGTAAAACATAAAAACAATCTAAAATACAATATGAAAAAAAAAACAAGTTCAAAAACAAATACTGGAAGTAAATAGTAGTAATACTTAGTAAATAAGAGTAAGTTGAAAACGAGACTTTCTAAATGATGTCGGATTTAAGTCTAAGGTACGTTTAATCTGAAGAGGAAAAAAAACAGCAAAGAATGAACTATAGAATTCGACTTAGTATCTAAGTGTAAAAAGTAGACAAAGAAAACACATGATACAATATTTAACCGGAGATCATGTTAGGCAAAATGACAAAAGTTGTCTCTAACATTTGTATGTTTTGTTATTTGGCCCTCTATTTTTTTTTCTTTTAGAGCAAACAACCCTCAACGTTTTAATTTGGTTCAAATATACTTTCGTTGGATAAAAATGTCAGTCAACTGACGGTCAACAGCTGATATTGACTGGACTTACCACGTGTTAAGATCTGCTGACGTGTCAGCATTATATTCGCCACGTATCACCATCAAATTTGGTCACATGTCAGCATGATAGTCGGTCATGTGTCACCATAAAAAAGGGTATAACAAAATATTTTTTAAAAAATATGACGTGGCATATGACACGTCAACAGATCTTAACATGTGGCAAGTTTAGTCAGCACCAGTCGTTAACTGTCAGTTGAACGACAATTTCCATCCAACAGAGGCATGTTTAAACCAAACTAAAACATTGAAGATTGTTTGCTAAAAAAAGAATAAGAGGACAAATAACAAAACATATAAACGTTGTGAACATCTTTTATCATTTTACCATTATATTTTTTGTAATGCTTAATCAGAGAGGAAATAAATCATGACAAGTGCATACTTGAATCAGAATAGCATGTTAGAATCCATATGTGGGCTAGTAAGCTTCTAACTACCTGATCATCCATTAGCATGTCATCAAAGAGTTCTTTTTGTTTTCTTGAAAACTTAGATCTAATCCTGCACACCAACAAAAGTAATATGTATTAAATTTACAAAAATAGACAAGTAGCGATGTATCACAAAACGACTACTAGTATGAGACTCAAATGCATCTTACTACGGTATCAGAAAAGTAACAATTTAAACACAAAAATTAATCAACAATACATATGAATCGGTAATACAGACTATTCGTTAAAGAGTATCACATACAGAGTCAAGTTTTCATATAACAATACAGTCACTCATATTTTGCACAATTATACAACAGAAAGCGTACAAAAATTGGAGTATGTTATCTCGATATACATACTCTTTAACTAGACAATACACACAATAACAATATTCACATAACAGAAAGAAATACACATAATAATTTAGTACAAGTGAGACACACACTTGATACTATATATTAAATTTGGATAAACATCGTTAATTAACTAACGATCAATGATTGTTTTTGACATAAATTTAAAATTAAATTTTAAAAACTAAAAATAATTCAAATATATAAACTTAATTATATAATCAAACTTATAATTCTTTAAAAAAACAAAAAAAAAAACTATTATTATCACCCATAATTTTTTTGGTTATTACTGTTGTACTATACACCAGTATTATTAATCATCTTGTCAATCGTCATATTAGCCATCATTTCCTTCCTTATCATATCATTCCGACATCACCGTGACATTTTATCAAGCCACCGTCAGGGACGGAGTCGGAATTTAAGATTCAGAGATAAAATATATATGTTTGAAAGTAAGAAGAGCAAATTTATAAATAACCCAATTTATATAATAATAATAATAATAATAATAATAATAATAATAATAATAATAATAATAATAATAATAATAATAATAATAAAACATTTTGACCCCAACCCCACATAGTTCTGTCCCTTTGGCAGTCTAAGGCCTAAAACTAAACACTGATTTATCTTGACGTAGGTCTGCTTCTGGCCTAGATCAACCTAAGTTAAATGGAGTCTCTATCATCCCGATTAAAAAATCAAACATGAAACTTCATACACCTTAAGATTTCAATGAAAAAGATGTGATCATGTTAAAAAATTCGAGTTCGAGCAACTTTGTCTGCAAGGTGTATATACGTTATTAAAGGGTCGATTTAAATCTTGACATTATGAATGAAATAAATTAGGTTGAGAAGTCGCTCCCATAATGACCCTATACACTGCTTAATTTGAAATAGTTAAACTAAATTATGTCGAAATTAACATAAATAGATTAAGTCTCAAATTTCTAATTTCAATTTATATTTTTTCTCCAGTCAAACAAAAGTCAAAATAAAATCTTGGATATGATCCTCATTTATAGTATCTTGTAGCTTTATTAATGCAATGTTTCTTACTATCGGAAAATTGGTACAAGAACCTGATAAGGCATCAAATGTTGTATTAAAATCTTCACCTTACCATACCATATACATATATGATTATAGCTATAAATAGCTTGCAGTCAAATTTATTTAGATTTTTCCAGTGAATGTTCATGTCTTTTATAGAAAAAAAAACTTTGATATATAATAATATTTTTGTTTTAAGATTAGGGGTTTAGTTTAAGAATTTAAAATTTAAATTTTATATTATAAATAATAATTTTATTTTATGCAACAAGTGTATCAAAGTTTTACCCTTCTTTTATTGCTAGAGACATAAGTATATAATTTGTACTTATTGCAACTTAATTTTAAAGAACGTTTTTAATACAAAAAACATGTTTCATGATCGATTTGGTCCAATATAAATTATTATATATAAGTAATAATAAATATTTATTTAAATTAAATTATACAAATATATCTTATTTTTTTGACCCAATCAGGTACATAAACTTTGCTTTTAGGTTTAGTTTAGCATCTAAGCTTATTTTTTGGTCTATTTAATTGACTTTTTAATTCGATTAGTATTTAAATTTAGTTTAATGGTTCAAATAAGTCATTTATTGTAAATACCAATTTATACCAAATACAAAGAAAATATAATTTTAGTTAATTTGGCTGATTTTTAACTCCCATTGAAGAAGAAAAAGAAGAAGAAGAAGAAGAAAAAGATTGATGTAATTTAAAAGTTTGAGTCTTAAATTGATGGAATTAAAAAGGAAAGAATAACATTACTAATTTTAGAAGATTTTATAGGCTAAATTGATGTAATTAAAAGTACGGGTGATATTATTGATTTAAAATTACTACTAGACATTGCCCTTTAAGCCTTTAAATTAAATCATTAGAGTTTATTAATTGATTTTTCGAGTTAGATTATCTTATGTTCAAATAATTTTTTATATTTGAGTTAAGCGTTTTGTTAATATTATCAGCTTTTTATACTCAAATTGATTTCATGTTCAGATTAATCTAATCTAATTTTCTAATAGAGAACAAAATTAGGGAACCCAATTAAGGTGAAAAAAAAGTGAAGGTTAGGTCAGAATGAACACAGCTTTAAAGGGACAGAAATATTTTTGCCCTGAAACGACAAGTGGGGTTCAACCCTCCGACACGTGGGGTATTCAGTCTTGACTGCGTGGGAGAAAAGGAAAGCCCTCCTCCACTAATCCTAATTCCTATGAATCATTTTCTATTTTTAAAAAAATAAAGTCTATACCACATTGCTTTATTAAAAATAAAGTAAAAAATATGAAAGCTTAGCCCAAACAATATTTATTATTATTATTATTATGGAGCGACCCATTAGACCCACATTACGAAACCTAGAAGGCCCAAAATTCGAATGTAAAAGCAGTTCGTCCTAAACCAAATCCAACTAGTCTGCTGCTCCTTTTTACAAAGGAGAAACGACAAACATCAAAAGAGGGGACACAACAAAGATTAGAAGCAAAGAAGCATTGCAACTGATTTTATGAGAACTTGTTTACTTGGTAGTGAGTTTTCCAGGCCGATAATTTTTCTTTAATTGTGTCTACCCCATAGATATCGACTCCCTTCCACCATTTGATCAATTCAGAAAGTGTTGCTTCTGTCTCCAGGAGCAAGCTAAACACAACTTCCTCTATCTCCCACACTTTATCCAGTTCAGTTCTAAGAGTTTTGACAACATTGGCAGAGTCGATTGTCTCTGGAGACTGGATTGCTGCGATAACTCCTCTTACCAACTCAAATGTTTACATATTTGTTTTATGAACCCAATGGATAATAAGTTGCAAAATGCTTACATATCTGTGCACGCATCAGGCATGATTTGATCTGCCATAACCTGTCAAAGACAAGCTATTATTATCCAATTCAAATAGAAACATAACAATCGGGCATTTGGTCTAGTGGTATGATTCTCGCTTAGGGTGCGAGAGGTCCCGAGTTCAATTCTCGGAATGCCCCATCTTCATTACGCTTTTTCTTTTAATATCAATATATCACACAATCGGCCATTAAGTCAATCTTAACAACGGAAAAACAATGATGTAAAAGCTTGAGTGCAGATTTTTCAAGGAGTATAAATAAATAGAGCTCATTTTTTATGTCTTTTGAATCGTATGGTCATCTAAAATGGACATGTGCAACAATTAAAATTACTTTAAGGGTCGTTTGTTTCCCTGAAAAATGAACTACAATTTTTAGAAAATTAATTGCAGAAATCATTTTTCGGTGTTTGAATAATGTTGTGCAATTTATTTTACGGTAAATTTTCATAAAAACATTTCTTGGTATTAGATTTGGTGACCTTCTCAACAACACCAACAACCATTGCTTGAAATATATCCCTAACAAAAAAAATCCAAGAGATGAGTAATCAGAGTCTCAAAAACTAAAGGATTGGTGGAAACCTCTTTACCATCCCAGCCTCGTCAAAAACAGACATCTTTAAGGACCGAGCTTGATCTGCTTCCAAATACTATAAGCATTAGGTTGTACGTACGTATACTCCTGTAATTGAAAAATTATCAGATGGACGCGACTCACCACGTCATCCGTGGTCCTAGCCAATAAGATCTATCCATCTCATTTTTTTTCAAGGTGAATCATCACCTCTTTCTTACATGTTAATAAAGAGCGGTAGCTATTAAGGTCTATCCATCTCATTATTATCGGGACCACAGATGACGTGATGAGCCGAGTTCATTTAATAATTTCTCATTCTTAGAAAGACAAAAAAAATCTAACTTAAACCTGCAAAATAAAGGAACAAAGTTAAGCAGCCAACCAATTTAGTTAAAAACACAAGCAAGGGCTAAGAAAAGAAACATAACTTTTTCTTCCCCAGTATGAAAGTAAGTCTATTTCCCATTCTAATCAATCAGCAACCTACACTCCCCTCTCCATTTAGCCTCTTCTCTTTCACCAACAAGCCTTCAACTAAAGGTCAATTTAAGCTCAACAAAATTAGAGATTTTATAAAATTAAAAGAGAAGCATTTCAAAATGCAAAGTTGGGCATTTGGTCTAGTGGTATGATTCTTGCTTCGGGTGCAAGAGGTCCCGAGTTCAATTCTCGGAATGCCCCAATACCTAATGTTTTAGTATTCTAGACTATTGACCAACAAGCTCATTCTTCAACCATATGTTGAAGTACCAAACAGCATAACAAACTTTGTACCAAAGTTTTAAGAGGGGGCACTGGTAGAGGTGGCAAACGGGTTACATTTCGGGTCGGTTATTTTTGGTTCAATGAGAGATCAATTGATTTTAATCAAATTTTTAGGTTGGTCAGATTTTTACACCCTATATATGACTTTATAAAGTCAATATATTTGACATTTTAGTGACTTGTGCGGCTGTTCATATTTTATCTTTCTTTATTTCTATTAATGGGGTCCATTCAGTTTGAGTCTATTCGGTTCGGGTTCATTCGGTTCAACTAAATTCGGTTCAATTTAGGTTTGTTTATTTCGGGTTGATTTTCGGGTTCGGTTCGGGTTTCGGGTCTCGGGTCAAGTTTGTCAAGTCTAGGCACTGGTGGCATCAAATTCTAACAGAGTTACAACAAAAGCAAAGACTAAACCCACTTTCACAAAGAAACAATGGGCCAGCTCAATGCTCATGTGGTATACTTAATTGGATCAGAGAAAAAAGGGTGAGGGGTCTCGAGTTCAGTTCTTAAAAATTATATCAAGCTTTTTTTTTCTTTTTGAATTCCCCATCACCAGCAAATAAGAGAGGTACTGTTTTGCTCTTTTCCAAACGTACATGTACAAATTCAATAGAGGAATCAAAATGCAATCAGAAATATAGTACATGGACTAGGACTACTATATTACTTTTACCAAAAAAAGATCTAATAATTGAAAACCAGACAATGATGCACCTTACACATTGTGAATTTGGTATAGTGGTATGATTCTTGCTTTGGGTCTATAAACTCCTGAGTTTGATTCTCGAAATTACACATGAACTTTGATCATATGTAATACATGAACATAGATTTTATACAATTATATACATGGAACTTTGGTTTCATTTAACTCTTACAAACTAATAAAACTGTTATCAAGATAGCTTCATTTTACATTTAAATATCATGTACACAAATAATTATGGTTATCTATTTTAAAACAAAATAGAATAAAACTACTAACACTGAAAATATTAACTTTGGCCATTTTGTCTAGTGGTGTGATTCTCGCTTAGGGTGTGAGAGGTCTTGAGTTCAATTTTCCGAATGCCCCAGTTTTTATTTCCTTCTATGCTCCCTATAAGATTTTGCTGAAGAAACCTATGCATTTTCCAGAAAAACACAGAACCAAATAGCCTAAGTATTTTTCCTCCTTTCTAAGTGAGTTTCCATCTTCTCTATCTGGTAAGCCTGTTTCTATTTCTTTTTTTCCTGATCCAACCGCTGGGCTATATACTATACCCTGACTCCCAAACCCTTTAGTGAAGATGGGATTTAGACCTACATCCTTATGCAATAACCAAACAACTTTACCAGCTAAATTAAGATCTGAAGACTATGATAACCGGCTTGAAAAGTTTATTACGACATTAAATCCTGATTTGGTTTCTACTAGCTGCCCAGTTGTTCAGTAATCTCATTTTTTTAACTTATTTTGAAGTATGCATCAAAATATTCTAATTTCTAAGTACAATAAGTAAAAGCCTATCGATTTAGGAGTCAGACTCTTCATGGTTGAAAGGAATTTATAAAATTTGGGAGATTCATAAGATATAGATGTTTTTGGACCTCTAAGGGATTCATACTCTGGACTGATAACAGTATACCAGAATTAAAATGTAGATAAAAGCTGTAACTGGCGGTAATGCGAGTTCTAATGCCCTTAGCTTCCAGTTTGTAGCAGGCCAATGACACATTGAACCCCATCAAAAGTGAGAGATTGGAAAATTTCGATCTTCCAAGAATGAGCCAGTTAAAAGTCAACAGGAGTTCTAGACGAAAAAGCTTTAATAGTTATAAACATGATAAATATCAACAATTGGGCATTTGGTCTAGTGGTATGATTCTCGCTTTGGGTGCGAGAGGTCCCGAGTTCGATTCTCGGAATGCCCCAATATTTTTCATCCATGTTGTTCCCTGTAATATATCTGAAAATATTTTTTTTTTTATCTGAGGAATCAGTACTTAAGTCAACTCTAACAGCATGGTACAGAACTCTATTGAGTTAGATTGGTCTGTTTTCTAATAAGTCCCGAGAAATAAATGAATAAATAAATAAATCAGGCTGTATGGATTGTCCTTGCATGTGGGCACGCTAGTCTCATACCTGGAATAAGGGTCATTATACAATGGAATGCTGCCTGCATAATCTTTGTAGCATGAGCATCAGGAAACATAAGATCTGCCACAACCTGTGAAAGAAAAGGTATTAGCCTATTGAAAATACAAATTTTCATAAAACTGCTAGTAAAAAAAAACAAATATGATACATACAGTTGGTTTAGTTAGATGAGACGTTAGTTCTCTAAGGTCAGATCGAGGGTTTGAATCTTGGAGTTGTGAATGAAACAAATTGGATTAACAAGGTCGCCCCATAGTGGGCTTCTGTTGTACCCGATCCGAGATAGTCGATCGATAGGTCAGATACCAGTGGTTATACGAAATAAATAAATATGATAAAATTGAAATTCGGCATTTGGTCTAGTGGTATGATTCTCACTTGAGGTGTGAGAGGTTCAGAGCTATTCACATATGTTTGTTTTCAGACAAGATTCCTTCGCGGTGAGTAAAACTAAATAAATTATCCTATTTCCAAAGTTAAATTTGTTACTTTAATCTTATAGTCATCAAAAAATCAAAGATCTCCAAAAAAAATTAGCAGAAGTATCGGGCAACACCAGTTGGGGCTAGTTGTCCAATTGCCACAATCTCCCCTCCCTTTACCCTGTATGTACTGAAGGTGGGACTCAGTCCTCCATCTTTATGCAAAAAGACACACTATTAATAAGCAAAACAAACAGTCATAGACTTTGATAACCAGCTTGGAAATTTTATTAGGAGATTAAATAGTAATTAGGTTTTTGCTAACTACCTAGTTCTTCAGTAGTTTTATGTTTAAATTATTTTGAAGTACAAATCATTCTAATGTCTAAATACAATAACTAGCAAAGTACTGAAGTAGCAGTCAAACTATTCATGGTTAAAAGAAATTCATAAAGTTTGGAAGATGTTTAGGCCTATGAGGGATCCATATTCTGAATTAATAAACTACAAACAGCTATTAAAATATAGATGAAAATTGTAACCTAGTGCTAATGCAATTTCAAAAGCCTTTAGCATCCAATTGTAGCCGGCTAATGATACACTGAACCACATCAAAAGTGAGAGATTGGATAATTTTGGTCTTCCAAGATTGAGTCTATTGAAAGTTAGTTCCAGAAGAAAAAAAAAAGCATCCAATAACTATAAACCAGACATGATTACTTTAAATCATTGGGCACTTGGTCTAGTTGTATGATTCTAGTTTTGGGTGCGATAGGTCCCAAGTTCGATTTTTGGAATGGCCCACAACTCATTTTTTTAGTCAGAAATGAAATTTGAGAGCACAACATAGAATTTTCTTTTTCAAACTCCAATCTGCACTGACTTGCTAACATACAAGGGAAGAGCCACATCATTGATCTTGCATAATAACAAGACAGGTTAGATAAGAAAAGGTACCTCGTACACATGGAATGAACACACATTTGAGGACCAGGTTAAAGTACAAGAGAAGCCTCTCTTGCATTTGGCCAGCAGGGCTGGCAAACAAAACATCATTTTGTGATAACTCTATACATAATAACCAAATTGGCTGGTAAGCTCATCTTTATATCACTTCATGGTATTAGTTTATGAATCATAAGTGACAGAGCTTGCTAACCATATAGCTGTTAATCAATATTTACCAAATAAAGAATTAAAGTATGAATAAATTATCAAAATTCATGGTCCATAAATCTTGCATTGTAATTTACCCAAATCTGAAATCAAGAAGTATGAACTATCATTTTCATGCCACAAAAGAACCAAACCAAGTCCAAGGTCCAAGTTTTAAGAAGCAATGGTGGCATTGAGCTCTAACAGGGAAACAAAAACAGAATTTCAACACAAGCAAGAGACTAAAATCCCTATAGCAAGAAAATTATACTAGGAGCCAATCAAAAGCAAGAGAAGAAACAATGGGCAACTCATATGGTATTACCCATCAATAGTTTCATAGTTAGTAGGACCTAGAAACTGAAAAAAATGCTAAACATTATAACACAAAAGTTGGCATTTGGTCTAGCGGTATGATTCTCACTTAGGGTGCGAGATGTCCCGTCCCGTGTTCAATTTTCGGAATGCCCATAGCACCCAATAGTAGCAGGCCAATGATACATCGAACCACATCAAAAAGTAAGAGACTGGTATTCAGGAAACTTCTGTCTTCCAAGAATGAGTCCATTGCAAACTAATAGTTCTAGGAGAAATGATCATATAACTATAAACCAGACATGATGCATATCAAAACATGTGCATTTGCTCTAGTGGTATGACTCTAGCTTTGGGTGCAAGAAGTCCCAAGTTTGATTCTTGGAATGCACCAATGCTTTTTTTGTTGCCCATTTAGAGGAATCTGTACTGAAGTCAACTCTAGGAGCATAGAACAGAACTTTCTAGACTTAGATTGATCTGTTTTCTAAGAAGTCCTGAGAAATAAATGGAGAAATAAATAAATTAGGCTGTATGGATTATCTTTGCATGTGGGCAAGCGCCTCAGAGCCATACCTGAAATTAAGAAGTATAAACTAACATCATTTCTATGTAACAAAAATGATCCAAATCAAATCCGAGTTCCATGTTTTAAGAGGCAATGGTGGTGTCGAACTCTAACAGGGAAACTATAACATATTTACAACAAAAGCAAAAGATTAAAATGGATGTAGCAAAGAAATTATACTAAGAGCACATCAAAAGTAAGAGAAGAAACAAATGGCAGCCCATGTTGTATTTACCCATTGAGATTTAATAGGACCCTGGAAACGGATGAAAATACTAACATCACAACCAACAAGATAGGGCATTTGGTCTAAGTGGATGAAAATACTAACATCACTTAGCCTTGCAGAGAAAAGGCTATTAGGACATGTAATTTTGTGAATAATTCCTTAAAAAACTGCTAAGTGTGCTGTATGCTCCTCTATAAACAACTCTGAAGCACTTCACTATGTATTCCATATTTCCACTAGCAGAAAAGCTCACAAACAATCCAGTTCAAATCAGAGACTTCATAAAAAATTACAGGTTTGTGTCATTTCTTGAAGATTTGCGACCTATATATGTAACAATGAGAATAAATTATTGACAACAAGATAGGGCATTTGGTCTAGTGGTATGATTCTTGCTTTGGGTGCAAGAGGTCCTAAGTTCAATTCTTGGAATGCCCCAGCCCCCCCTGCCTCCCAAGGCAAGAAAACTTAGTGAATGAAAAATCAGTTGAAAGCCTACCTAATTGCCATGCTATGGGCCTCCTCCATTGCTTTCACCTTTTGCATATGCATTCAAGTTTTCAACCAAAGGTTAAAGCGGGATTCAACCCAGGTGCCAGGTAACAGAATTAATAAAAAAAAATTGAATTTACAGCTAGTAGTTAGCATTCTTGTGAAAATATATAGAATGTAAAATTTATCGACTTCATCTCTATTTGTTTTCTAACTTCAGTCAGCAATGACTTGCTAAACTATAAGGGGATGGAAGAACCACATTATTTATCTGTCATAACATCACAAAACTGCAGATCTGCTATACCCTCTCAAAAAAAGAATGAATAAACATTTGAGGAGCAGGTTAAAATACAAGGGAAGCCTCTCTTGAATTTGGAGTGCAGGTCAAACAAACAGAACAGCATTTTATGATAATCTTTCTTCATAATGGGCAAATTGTCCGGTAAGCTCATCTTTATATCACTTTATGGGTACCATAAGTTTGTGACAAAGCTGACTAGCCATCTAGCTACCAATCAAGTATTTACCAACTAAAGTAGAATGTACAAGTAAAGTATCCAAATTCATTGTCCATAAATCTTGCCTTTTAGTAGACCCAAATCTGAAATTAAGAAGTATACACTAACATCATTTCTATGTAACAAAAATAATCCAAATCAAATCCAAGTTCCATGTTTTAAGAGGCAACGGTGGCATCAAACTCTGACAGGGAAACTATAACAGAATTACAACAAAAGCAAAAGACTAAAATGGCTACAGCAAAAAATTATACTAGGAGCACATCGGAAGTAAGAGAAGAAACAATTGGCAGCCCATGTTGTATTTACCCATTTAGATTTAATAGGACCTTAGAAACTGATGAGAATACTAACATCACAAACAACAAGATAGGGCATTTGGTCTAGTGGTATGATTCTCGCTTAGGGTGTGAGAGGTCCCGAGTTCAATTCTCGGAGTGCCCCATCTCCTTTACCCCCTAATTGATCCTTCAGAGCCTTGCAGAGAAAAGGCTATTAGGACATGTAATTTTGTGAACAATTCCTTAAAAAAACTGCTAATTGTGATGTATGCTCCTCTATAAACAACTCTGAAGCAGTTCACTATGTATTCCATATTTCCACTAGCAGAAAAGCTCACAAACAATCCAGTTCTAATCAGAGACTTCATCAACAATTACAGGTTTGTGTCAACACTCTGAAGATTTGCGATCTATATATGTAACAACGAGTATAAATTATTGACAACAAGATAGGGCATTTGGTCTAGTGGTATGATTCTCGCTTCGGGTGCGAGAGGTCCCGAGTTCAATTCTCGGAATGCCCCAGCCCATATTTTTTAAAGCAAGAAAACCTAGTGAAAGAAATATCCAAGCGTTCAGTTCTTGATCAACACAGCCTCATTTTCTTTCTTTTTATATTTTTGTGCAATTACGATACGGAACAGAGTGGCAAAGATCTGCCAAGGCGTAAAACGGGTCAGGGATGGGATTCATTTCATGATGCTTAGTAAAATTACCTTGGCTTTAGAGGGCAAAGTAGATAGAGGCAGATTCCACCTATTACATCAACAGACTTTGGAGTTCAGTTTTGAAAGTCCAACAACCAAAAGGTTATTAGGACACAACATTAATAATCAGTTGAAAGCTACCTAATTAGTAATTACCCAATAAGCTCGTCCTTGAACTACTTGTTTAAATACCAAGGCAGTAGTCAAACCGCAGAACATAGTTGTTAACAAGTCGGCAGATTCACGTAAAAACTTAGCACGATCTTGAAGGAAAAAGATAATAACTAAAAACAATTCAGTTGAACATCAAAGATTGGGCATTTGGTCTAGTGGTATGATTCTCGCTTTGGGTGCGAGAGGTCCCGAGTTTGATTCTCGGAATGCCCCAAATGCATATTTATTTCTTTCCATTTGGTTTCCTAATATTATATGCTAAAACGTTTTATTAGACGAATCTGTATTGAAGTCAACTCTTAGAGCCAGAGTATAGAACTAAATGATCCACATTTTCTAATAAGTCCTGAGAAATAAATGGAAAATAAATAAATTAGGCTGTATGAATTATCTTTGCATATGGGCAAGCTAGTCTCATACCTGGTATATAACAGTCACTGATAATAACCAGTTTAGGCCAAAAAACAGAAAAGTCCATATGCCATTCTTACTAATACCCATGCTATGGGCCTCCTCCATCAGCTTTCTCCTTTTGCACCGTATGCATTCAACCAAGTCCAAAGGTTAAATTGAGATTCAAACCCAGGTGGCTACTTGCTAGGTCAACAGAATTAAAAAAATGACTTTAGAGCTAAAGTAGTTTGCATTGTTATGAAAATACATGACTTTAGTATTCTTGCATAACTGTTAATCCCAATAGCAAAAAAGATCACAAGCAATCTGGTTCTGATCAGTGAGTCGAATATTTCATCAATAAATAAAGGCATGCAGTGCGCCATTTCCCAAAAACTACTGACAACAAGTTATAGACAACAAATGAGTGTGGTACGATTCTAACTGTGGGTGTGAAAGGTATTAATTCAATTGTCGGAAAGGTACCATTCTGACTGTGGGTTTGAAAGGCAAAGCAATGGAAAGGTTACACGGATAGAGAATTGACTGAGCAGTCAGCAGCTGCCTAATTGTCCAATAACTATAAGCTCATCTTCAAACCATTCTTGTACAGCATTCAACTTGCCAACAACTTAGTATATAGCCATATAGACACGCTTCTTGAAGAAAAAAGCTAATGAACGAAAAGAATTTATTCATCTAGTAGTATAATTCTACCAGCATTCAACTTGCAAACAAGTTAAGAGATAAACCCAAATTTACAGGGTCTTGAAGAAAAAGAGAACAAGTAAAAACAAATTCTACTAAACATCAGTAATCTAGTTGTATGATTCTCACATTGTACATGAGAGGTCCTAAGTTCGATTCTCTGAATACCCCAAACCCTTTCATCTTCTTTTCCCATTTCAAAATTTTGCAAGTGGAAATAATTGATCATCCTTATCCAGCTTCAAGTCAACTTTAAATTAAGAGTATACTGATATAGAAATTTATGAGCGTGGGGGGTGGGGGGACTCTCTTTCTATCATAATATACAAATTCTAAGAGTTAGTCTAACCCTAGGCTCGAAAGGGTTAAAAAATTCAAAGAATTCTCGTGAAACTCTAAAAATATATATTTATAAATCATCAGTCGAAAACTGGTACTTACCTTGAACAAAATTCACCAGAAATTATTGTTCAAAAAAATCACCGGAAATCAGCAAACAACAAATAACACGAGAACTCGTCAAGCTCCGTAGCAGCAACTAAGCGGGTACTGGTTAGCTTCTGAGGCGTTGAGGGACCATTTAAACGAGTGAAAAATGGAGGGGAAAATAGGGGCAAGATTTTAGCGGCTAATTTCCCTGGCTTTTCGCCGACAAGAGAAGGGGTCGAGTGAAGAGAAGAGTAGGCCAGTCGGTAGTCAAAATGGAGTCGCCAACATAAATCAATCAGTTGATTGGGATTTTGGGTTCAGAATAACATTTTTTTAAACTGGGTTATATACTTATATTGGATAGTGAAAAGTTTACAAATAATTCACAATTCAAATATTGGAAGTTCAGTACAAAATAAAAATGCCAGTAAAATTTAAGAAAGTAAAAAATGTTAAAATATCGAACCTAACACTATAAAAAAAACTTAAAAAGCTCATGAAATTAAATCTAAAAAATTATTATTTTGCTTTAAGTGCTCTTTCATAAAAGTAAAATTCTTCCGCTACTTGTTCTTGGCATATCGGTACAACCACAAAAAGAGGATCATAACATGTACAGTTCGGCCTACTCCATTGATAAAGAAGTTCGATGATACTCGTCACATGAACTCTAAACTATCAAAAGATAGACTAAAATTGCCATAAAATTAGAGAAAGAATATGTCATACAAGCAGACGAAAGAACTACTATAGAGGCAGACGAAAGAACTGGTATAAACATGGCAAAGTAAAACAAAAAAAAACATGAAACTAAAATTTATCAGCAAAGATGAATCTTATTTACGTACATAATCAGCAAGCGGTCAACCGCCGTCGGCAAAAAAAATATACAAAAAAAAATTAAAACTTAAAATTTATTTGTAACCGCGCAAATGAAAGAAGTAGAAAAGTAGAGAAGAATGTGCTCAGAATAACATTAAGTACTAACAAACATTCCTTTTAGAAGTCAAAGTCAATAATTTCAGAGCATGTCTAACTTAAGGCATGATTCGGTTCGGCTATTGTGCGTCACTAATAGAAAATGAACACATAATTGAAAATGTTATGTTTTACTATCACATTTTAGGTCAGTGGTTAAATATTGAAATTTAGCTTCAAGGATCGATACTTACTGTTTCTAGTAAAATTTTAAGTTTTTGAAAGTATTAAAATTTGTCTCTAAGTATTGATATTGTCGTGAGACACCAACCGAAAATGTTATAAAAATGTAACATTTTCTATTCTCTGTTTTGTAACATTTTCGGTTGGTACCGCACCGTAACCGTAACGCGACTATGTCGCACCGTAGACCTACCCATAATTCTGCCGTCACCTTCTCACAAATTAATTGTTAGAAAATATCTATTGTTATAAGGATTATTACCCTATACATTGACAAAAGCCTTAGTTTTAAGGTTTAGGGACTTAGTTTAAGGTCTAAGATTTAGAGGCTTAGGTGTAAGGATTTAGTATAAGGGATAATGATTAAACTTAGGGTTTAAGATTAAAATTTAGAGGTTAAACTTTAATTTTTAGGGTATGATGGGGATTTAGGTTTTAATCTAGAAACTCTAAACTATAACCCTAAATTATAAATTTCAATCACTATCCTTAAATTCAAAACTCATAAATTGTATACCCATAAATTGTTATAAAGGAGTACAATTTATTTCATTTCATGTTGTAGTATCATTTTTTAACTAGTATTAGTAGTTAAGTTTATTAATAAAACCCAATGAATTTAATCGTTCTGTCTACAAGATGTGTGTGCATTGTCAAATGGTTAAGAATATGTACCATTGTAAGGGTTCAAATCTTATAATTGAGAATGGGGCAAACTAGGTTGAGAGGGTCGTCCCCACAGTGAACTTCTACAGTATATGATTCGAGATAGTCGGTCAATAGGTCGAATAACGGAGATTATAACAAATAAACAAATTTGATAAAATTGATATTCCACGTTTAGATTAGTAGAATGATTCTTACTTAAGGTGTGAGAGGTTATGAATTATTCACATTTGTTTGTTTTCGGACAAAAATTATTTACGGTGTGTAAAACTAAACAAATTATCCTATTTCTAAAGTTAAATGTGTAACTTTGATCTTATAGTCATCGAAAAATTAGAGATTTCCAAAATAAAAACAGAACTACAGGCAACATCAGTTGGTGCTAATTGTCTCTCATTGACAAAAGAACCTAGTCATAATGAAATTCTACTAGGAAACAATAACAGTATCACAACAAAAGCAAGAGACTAAAATCACCGCTGCAAGGAAATTATATTTATACTAGGAGCACATCAAAAGCAACAGAAGAAACAATTGGCAGCTAATGTGGTACTATAACCCATCGATATTTAATACGACCCTAGAAACTGATAAAAATACTAACATTATAAACAGCAAGTAGGGCATTTGGTCTAGTGGTATGATTCTCGCTTAGGGTGCAAGAGGTCCCGAGTTCTATTCTCGGAATGCCCCCTCAGTTTTAGAAGTGGTAAAAAAATTGTTCCCATTTTCTAAAGTTCATTGTTGGACCGTTTCTCTTAATCTTATAGTCATCCAGAAATAGGAAGAAAAAAAGGAAGGAAATTTGACTAAAAAAAAATAGAAAAAACATTTTACTGAAGATATCAATTCATATTCCAGCAGAAAACACAGAACTAAAGGCAAAGTATTTCTGTCCTTTCTAAAGTGAGTTCCATCTCTTGATCCAACTACCAGGCTACGCTATGTGGACTACCTCTCCCCCTTCCTTATGATATAATCAAACAAATTTAGCAGCAGCATTAAGATCTACAGAGTACAATAACCAGCTTGAAAAGTATTTAGGGCATCAAATATACATTAGATTTCTACTACTGCCAGTTGTTCAGCAATTTCAACAAAATTGAGAGACCGGTATTCAGGAAACTTCTGTCTTCGAAGAATGAGTCCATTGCAAATTAATAGTTGTAGGAGAAATG
This sequence comes from Hibiscus tridactylites, assembly GCA_958450335.1. NCBI lineage: Eukaryota > Viridiplantae > Streptophyta > Magnoliopsida > Malvales > Malvaceae > Hibiscus > Hibiscus tridactylites. The sequence goes on along the minus strand of OY288277.1, from coordinate 27,610,399 downwards.
ATCTGATAAATATAAACCAGATATGATGCGTATCAAAACATGTGCATTCGGTCTAGTGGTATGATTCTTACTTTGGATGAGAGAGGTCCAAAGTTTGATTCTTGGAATGTCCCAATCAACTCTAGGAGCATAGGACAGAACTTTATAGACTTAGATTGTTCCGTTTTCTAATAAGTCCTGAGAAATAAATAAATAAATAAATTAGGTTGTGTGAATCATCTTTGCATGGGGGCAAGCTAGCCTCAGAGCCATACCTGCAATAATTAATGGTCATTAGAAAATGGAATGCTGCGTAATGTTTGAAGCCTCGGGAAACAATAGATCTACCATAACCTGTGAAGGAAAAGGTATTAGTCCATTATAAGTTAATACAAGTTTCCACAAAACTGATAATAAAAAAATTAATTTGATAAGGGTTGATATTCGGCCTTTGGCCTAATGGTATGATTCTCACTTAGGATTTGTTTGGTAGGTTGGGAAGTTAAATTTTCTATTGGTGTGCTTGGTAAGAAGGATGTAATATTGAAAGAAAATACATCAATTTATTGTTTGGTAGAGTTGAAAATTAGAAGGAAAAAAATTAAGCTGTGAAAAATTCATATTTTGAACTAACTCACGCATTTCCCACATTTTCCTTCCAATTTTGGGATGATTTGTTTTTACACATGAGCAAGGAAAATGATCATCCCTCTACTTTTCTTTCTTCCCACTCTTCTTTCCTGCCAAGCACACCCAAAACTTATTTTCTTTCCATTTTCCTTCACCTCCTTCTATCCTTCCACTTTTTTTGCTTAGTGTGCGATAAAAGGCTATTAGGACATGTAATTTTGTGAACAATTCCTGCAAAACTCTGAATTATGCCGTATGCTCCTCTGTAAACAACTCAGAAGTGCTTCACTATGTATTCCACTAGTAGAAAAGACTTTCATCAAAGATATGCGTCATTTCTTGGAAATTTACTATCTATTGATGATATAAGAAGGATAAAACATTCAAGACAACCACATTGGGCATTTGGTCTAGTGGTATGATTCTTGCTTCGGGTGCGAGAGGTCCTGAGTTCAATTCTCAGAATGCCCCAACATAACACCGTGTTTCTTTTCAGTTATATATGCAATCTTACACATGGAAAGAGCACACATTTCATGAGCAGGTTAAAGTAGGAGGGAAGCCACTCCTGCATTTGGCCAGCCAGGGCCAACAAACAAACAGCATTTCGAGATGCACTTTCGGCATAGTGGCCATATTGTCAAGTGAGCTCAAGTTTACATCACTTTATGGTATTATTCTTTGTATTATAAGTTAGTGACAGAGCTTGCTAGCCATCTAGCTATTAACCAAGCATTTACCAAATAAACTAATGAAGTCTGAAAAAAAAGGATCAAATTTCATGGTCCATAATCTTACCTTTTTAATCGACTCAAATTTCCGAGAATCTGATAAAAAAAAAGTATACATTATAAGACCTGAGCTCAATTCCTGGAATGCCCCAGCCCTTTTTCTTTTTATGTTCCCTTATTTTCAAATATATGATCAAGAATCAACAGTTAAGTCAACTTTAGAAGTAAAACATCAGATCTACTTGTTTTCTGACAAGATTCTTTTGAAAGGAGTAAAAAATAAGTAGATTGTTGCCATTTTCCAAAGTTCATTGCCATACTCTTAACCTTATAGTCATACAGAAAAAAGGAAATTTGAGTACCGAATAAACAGAATAAATATACATTTGAAGAGCAGGTTAGAACATTCTACTGAAGATACCTATGTAATTTCCTGAAAAAAACAAAATAGGCAAAGTATTTTTCCTCCTTTCTGAGTGAGTTTCCATATTCCAACTTATATGAACAAAAGATAACTAAAAACATATTGATTTAGCAGTCAGACTCTTCATGGTTAAAAGAAATTTATAAAATTTGGGAGATTCATAACATATAGATGTTTTTAGCCTCTAGGGGATCCATATTCAGAATTGATAGTATAGTGGGATTAAAATGTCGATAAAAGCTGTAACCTAGTCGTAAAGTGATTTCTAATGCCCTCGGCAACCAGTTATAGCACGCGAATGATACATTGAACCAAATCAAAAGTAAGAGATTGGAAAATTTCGGTAATGAGTCAGTCAAAAGTCAATAGGAGTTCTAGGATAAAAGACATAATAATTATAAATACAACATGTTGAACTTGACCACCAAAGGTTGGGCATTTGGTCTAGTGGTATGATTCTCGCTTTGGGTGCGAGAGGTCCCGAGTTCGATTCTCGGAATGCCCCAAAATTTACTATTTTACTTTTGGTCCCCCATATATATAACCTAAGTCCTAAAGTATTTTATTGGAAGAATATGTACTGAAGTCAAGTTTTAAGAAAAAAAATACAGAAAATGTAAAATTTATCGACAACATCTCTATTTGTTTTCTAACTTCAGTCAGCAATAACTTGCTAAACTATAAGGGGATAGAAGAACCACATTATTTATCTGTCATAACATCACAAAACTGCAGATCTGCTATACCCTCTCAAAAAAAAGAATGAATAAACATTTGAGGAGCAGGTTAAAATACAAGGGAAGCCTCTCTTGAATTTGGAGTGCAGGTCAAACAAACAGAACAGCATTTTATGATAATCTTTCTGCATAATGGGCAAATTTTCCGGTAAGCTCATCTTTATATCACTTTATGGGTACCATAAGTTTGTGACAAAGCTGACTAGCCATCTAGCTACCAATCAATTATTTACCAACTAAAGAAGAATGTACAAGTAAAGTATCCAAATTCATTGTCCATAAATCTTGCCTTTTAGTAGACCCAAATCTGAAATTAAGAAGTATACACTAACATCATTTCTATGCAACAAAAATAATCCAAATCAAATCCAAGTTCCATGTTTTAAGAGGCAATGGTGGCATCGAACTCTAACAGGGAAACTATAACAGAATTACAACAAAAGCAAAAGACTAAAATGGCTACAGCAAAAAATTATACTAGGAGCACATCAAAAGTAATAGAAGAAACAATTGGCAGCCCATGTTGTATTTACCCATTTAGATTTATTTGGACCTTAAAAAGTAATGTAAATACTAACATCACAAACAACAAGATAGGGCATTTGGTCTAGTGGTTTGATTCTCGCTTAGGGTGCGAGAGGTCCCGAGTTCAATTCTCGGAATGCCCCATCTCTTATATCTCCTAGTTGAGCTCCATCTTTTGATCCAACTACCATGTCAGTCAGACTCTTGAAGGTTCTTTTCCTTCTTAAGTATGGGGCTTCCTCCATTCAGCCCTTTTTCTTGCACCAATAAGCCTCCAACAAAAGGTAAAAACAGGATTCAAGCCTGGCTCAAAGAAAAATTACAGAAAGCCTTTACAATTTACAGCAAAACTACTTAGCATCTCTATTACATATAGATGACTGTAGTATAATCCTTCAGAGCCTTGCCAGAGAAAAGGCTATTAGGACATGTAATTTTGTAAACAATTCCTTAAAAAACTGCTAATTGTGATGTATGCTCCTCTATAAACAACTCTGAAGCACTTCACTATGTATTCCATATTTCCACTAGCAGAAAAGCTCACAAACAATCCAGTTCTAATCAGAGACTTCATAAATAATTACAGGTTTGTGTCATTTCTTGAAGATTTGCGATTTTTATATGTAATATTGAGAACACGTTATGAACAACAAGATAGGGCATTTGGTCTAGTGGTATGATTCTCGCTTCGGGTGCGAGAGGTCCCGAGTTCGATTCTCGGAATGCCCCAGCTTTTATTTTTTAAGGCAAGAAAACCTAGTGAAACAAATATCCAAGCGTTCAGTTCTTGATCAACACATAGCCTCATTTTCTTTCTTTTTATCTTTTTGTGCAATTACGACCATGGGCGGAGCCACATTAGTCATTGGGGTGTCGGTTGACACCCCAATTTTTTTTGGAAATTGTATTTTTCTATATAATTTGTATATAAAAAACAAAAAAATATATGTAATTGACACCCTATTACAAATAAAATGACACCCCTTTATAAATAATTAATTTTTCTTCAATACCGTTCGAAAAAATAACACCCCTTAAATAAATTCCTGGCTCCGCCCCTGATTACGACACGGAACAGAGTGGCAAAGATCTGCCAACGCGTAAAACGGGCCAGGGGTGGGATTCATTTCATGATGCTTAGTAAAATTACCCTGGCTTTAGAGGGTAAAGTAGATAGAGGCAGATTCCACCTATTACATCAACAGACTTTGGAGTTCAGTTTTGAAAGTCCAACAACCAAAAGGTTATTAGGACACAACATTAATAATCAGTTGAAAGCTACCTAATTACCCAATAAGCTCGTCCTTGAACTACTTGTTTAAATACCAAGGCAGTAGTCAAACCGCAGAACAAAGTTGTTAACAAGTCGGCAGATTCACATAAAAACTTAGCACGATCTTGAAGGAAAAAGATAATAACTAAAATCAAATTCAGTTGAACATCAAAGATTGGGCATTTGGTCTAGTGGTATGATTCTCGCTTTGGGTGCGAGAGGTCCCGAGTTCGATTCTCGGAATGCCCCAATGCATATTTTTTCTTTTCATTTGGTTCCCTAATATTATAGGCTAAAACGTTTTATTAGAGGAATCTGTATTGAAGTCAACTCTTAGTGCAGAGTATAGAACTAATTGATCCATTTTCTAATAAGTCTTTGCATGTGGGCAAGCTAGTCTCATACCTGGAATAACAGTCAGTAGAGACTGGAATGCTATATAACCCTAATAAATAAAGAAATAAAGCAGTTATAATCGACAATAACCAGTTTAGGCCAAAAAAACGATAGAGAGAGGAAATGCAAACAGAAAAGCAATATGCCTTTTCCTTTCTCTGAGAAAGAAGGCCATATGTCATTCTGACCAATACCCATGCTATGGGCCTCCTCCATCAGCTTTCTCCTTCTTGCACCATATGCATTCAAGTTTTCAACCAAAGGTTAAAGTGGGATCAACCCAGGTGGCCAGGTCAACAGAATTAAAAAAAAAAAATTGAATTTACAGCTAAAGTAGTTAGCATTCTTGTGAAAATATACGACTTTAGTATTCTTGCATAACTGTTAATCCCAGTAGCAAAAAAGATCACAAGCAATCTGGTTCTGATCTGAGAGTCAATGACTTCATCAATAAATGACCGAAAAGAATTTACCTTAAACATAAAACATTGGGCACTTCATCTACTATAATTCTACCAGCATTCAACTTGCAAACAAGTTAGCAGAGAGGAATCCAAATTTACAGGGTCTTGAAGAAAAAGAGAATAACTAAAAACAAATTCTATTAAACATCATGTAACCTAAAAACAAATTCTATTAAACATCATGTAACCTAGTTGTATGATTCTCACAACGTATATGAGAGGTCCTAAGTTCAATTCTCTGAATGCCCCAAACCCTTTCATCTTCTTTTCCCGTTTCCAAACTTTGCAACTGGAAATAATTGATCAGACTTATCCAGCTTCAAATCAACTTTAAATTAAGAGAATACTGATATAGAAATTTATGAGTTTCTAAGAGTTAGCCTAACCCTTGGCTCGAAACGGTTGAAAAAAACAAAGAATTCTCGTGAAACTCTAAAAATATATACTTTATAAATTAAGAAATCATAAGTCGAAAAACTGTCACTTACCTTGAACAAAAATCAACAGAAATTAGTGACCAACAAAAAACACGGGAACTCGTCAAGCTCCATAGCAGCAACTTATAAGCGGTTACTGGTTAGCTTCTGAGGAATTGACGGTCCATTTTTAAACGACTGGAAAATGGAGGGAAAGATTTTAACAGTTAATTTCAATGGCTTTTCGCCGACAAGAGAAGGGGTCAAATGGAAAGAAGGAAGACAAGACTAGGCCATAAGGTCAGGTCAATACATATACCGGATACAATCAATCAGGTTATTGTTTGATTGGGCTCTTGGGTTCAAAATAACTTAAGTATTAACAAACATTCCTTTTGGCAGTCCAAGTCAATAATTCCGCCGTCATGCTCTCACAAATTAATTGTCAGAAGAAAGAAAAAAAAACTATAATAATTTATAGCGTTATATTTTGAAGTATAAAATTACTAGGGTTGAAAATGTTATAAATATATAATATTATAAGACTCCATCATGTAACAATAATAATAAATTGTAAATAGCTTAGTATCATTTAAGCTGGTCTGGAGTTTAAGGCGTTATGTAAGCAGAAAATTTCTACGAGAAGCACGCCCATCAAAACCAAGTGTGCGACACGGGTCAGTTCGGACATGTCAAAAAAAATAAAACTAATAAAACATCCCTTTTTTTTTCAAAACCAAAATATGCAGTTATGCACCATGTTTACAACCCAATATATGTACACATAAAGGATCAAAACAAATTTATGCCCACTCGCCCACCCCAAAAAAATACATCATATAATAATCCTTATGATACCAAATGAGTTTAAAAATTAATACAATGGTGTCAGACATAGACAAACCCTGTTAGACACAAAGACAGACCTAACAGCAAAACCATATTTGACCACCCTGGACAAAGAGGCGAACTATTAACTGATTATAATCACAAACTAGGGAAAAACCAATGTTTACAGCAACTTTGAGACTTCAGTTCTTTGATTTAGAATGCTTCACAAGCCAATCAATGACCGCATCGATGTTGGTAGAGTTCTTGCACGAAATCATATAGCAGCAAACTTCTCTGTCAGTAATGGATTTGAGCCCCCTGCATTTAGTCCAGCACCTCAACCATGAGTGAAAATGTGAAATTATTTATTTAGTAACATGAATATGGTTTCCAAGCTTGATTCTCGGTTAATCTCGACTTACATTTGCTCTGTCAAACCCTCTTTAGACAAGGCTTCTGGTTTGTCAATCTTGTTTCCGAGTACCAGCACGGGAATACCATTCAGCGCGGGCTTACTTAACAGGTCATGCAGTTCTCTTCTTGAGACAGATAGGTTTTCGCCATCGGCAGCATCCACAACATAACTGTGAATTGCAGAAAATCTAAGAACTAGTTGATCATCAATATTGGAAGACAATATGCTCGTAAAAAGTCACATACACGAAGAGTGCAATAAAATATGCATGCTCAACCTGGCAGGTAGCATGTATAAATGTATACTTCTTACACGACTGATTTGCTAGTCTAACAAATCAAAAAGCTATTTTCAAATGTCTGTTGGAATGGGGTGGTGGAATTTCGAATTGTAAAATTTGTGGAAAGTAAGGATCAAAATCATACACACAACTCAATGTAAAAGGAGAAGCTGTACTAATAAATCACTTCATGGTGATGAGTGGTTGTTTCAAGGCACATGGCAGCACAGAAGAAGAAGGCCAACTTAGTTCAACACCGGAAACAAGACTGAGAGAAGAATGTTTTAAATGACCGTGGAAGCATTACAAAACGTAGCACGTTGCAAGGTAATAAATATTATACAGAGATATATAATAAGCTTAAAGGTATGAACAGCATACACAATAGCTGAAACAGCACGGCAGTATCTCTCCCACATGCTCCTAAACCTTGGTTGACCACCAAGATCCCATAACTTTATTGTGACATTTCCTTTAGTTACCTTCCTCATGTTGAATCCTACCTGCAAATAAAAACGATGAAATTTTCAAGCAACAAAACCCACTACCAAAAAGGAGTTGCATGCAAATGACAAATTCCCAAGAATGAATGTTGGTACTTCCATATGACTTACCGTTGGTATCATATCTTCACTATATCCACCAGTCTAGAAAAAGATACAGAAAAAGAAGTCTAGCTGTCAAAACCAAGCTAAAATAGATTGAAGAATAACAAACAAAACAATGTTACTAACTCGAATAAATGTTCACTTACTGCAATGACATTGACAAGGGATGTTTTTCCAGCATTCTGGAGGCCTATTAAAGATAACTCCATTTCTTGCTTGAAAAAGAGACTACACGGAGAAAGAAAATAAGAATGAGTATGCAGGAAACTTAATCAAAATAGACGGATTAATATGTCGAAAAAGGGTCAATCAAAAGCATGGATCAAGAGCTCTTCTAAACTTGTATGGCATCCCCTGAATAAACGTAAAATGAATGCAAAGAAGAAAATGGGCAAAGGGAACAAGATATATTTTGAGAATACTCTAAAATTAAAATCCTGCCAAAATCAACAGTGGAAACCAAAACCTTCCTTTGTTACCATGTGTTACAATTTAATGTCGTTTGAGCAATAGATGACAGATACGGCTCTTCGGCAGCTTGCCTATTCAGCTTGAGAAGAAAACAAAGAGGAGAGCACCAAATGATGCCGTTGTAGTTCATTAAACCATTTGAGGAAAAACATATTCTATGAAACCTGCTAGACCTTAATCAAGAACTGATCCGCAAGAACCTAGTCACTTATCTAATTCTCCAAATTGAGGATTCTGCACATCAACACTTCCCCTCAACAGTCAACAACAACACCACTGCTATCATAACACTACGGTCAATCGGTCACCATTTTGATGATCCTAGTAAAACAAGCCATCCTTATCTTTAGTATCTCAGCAAGATAACCCTATTACTCTCACTGCCCTGTATCTATAGCTGTTGACACCGACTGCAACTATGTCTTTGTTAACTGCAATACTGAAGAAACTGGACTTCCAGCAACAATTGACATTATTCGATTAAATAGCTCCAGAAAACCATTTAAACATCATTCAAGTATAAAAAACAAGCCCCTCGATCACAGATGAGAAGAACATCCTCTCCAATCTCTTATATCTTTTAAAAGTTACCAAAATCAAGCACTTCAACAGAATGATCACCAAATCATGTAAATATCGAGGGTCAACCATGTTTGGAATCAACTTAACTACCTATCTAATCTACCAATTAGCATCATAACAATCGCTTCAAATCTAGTCCCCGATCACAATAATCAACATTCCATGTACAAGTTTTCTTAAAACTTAAAAGGCAATTATTACATTGCTAACTTTTATATATAGAAAAAAAAACGTATACTTTTAGGATCCAAGATAACTACATTGAAAGATAAGAAAATCCAATGAACAACAAAACAACGATATCCACAATCGTAATAAATTAATTTTAAAAGATAAATGACAAATTCAGATAAGATCTTTATTTTCCCAGTAACCAAACAAAAAAACTTACCTTCGAAGCCAATTGAGGATAGCTTCCAGTAATCCCATATCTTGTTTTTTTTTTCGAAAGAGAAGAAATTAGGGTTTAAAAATTTTAGCCGAAAAAACAAAACAAAATTGGAATGCCTTTTATTCGCTTCTTTTCAATGATTGAATTCAGCTCCCTTTCTGGTTAAATCAAGGATGGAAAAAGATGGCAAAGAATGTTCCCTTCTGGTTTTCACGCGCCGTAAAAGAAGAGTGGAGAACTTGAGCCAATCCATAATCTCGTTTTATACATTTGGCGATATATATGTAGCGCGTTGTTTACACTCTATCATATGGATTGGATGGAAAGTTGTGAGATGAAAACAAAATTACTTTTGGGAAGTGGTAGAACGACGTCGTTGAATCTGCAACTTATGCTCTCTTTTTTGTGAATTGTCCGTATGATGGAGGCTATATGGTCCAGCTTAGGGGGTTTCTCGAACGATTCGATCGCAAGTTGAGCATTGTTCGACTCGTGCTTGTTAAAAAAATTTGTTGCTCGAATCAACTTATTGTTCGTTAAGCTCATTAAAATTGTGCTCGACTCGTGCTCGTTAAAAAAATTTACCTTATTTTTAACTAAAAGTAAAATTTAATAATACTATATGAGGCTTAATACTAACATAAATTAACAAATTTAACAAAAAAAATATCAAATGAGTGTATAAAACACTTTCAAAGTCCGAATCCAAACTAACAATCCACAAATACACCAAACTATCATTTTAAAACTAAAATAACAATCCACAAGTTCACAAAACTATCATATTAAAACTAAAGTAACAATCCACAACTACATCAAATTAAAATAATTACTAAAAAGATATTTTAAAAAATTAACAAGCTGCTCGCGAACTTATCGAGTCGAGTTAGACTTTGCTCAACTCAACTCGTTAAGGTCTCGAGTCGAGTCAACCCGAGGCGAGCGTTTACCGAGTTTTGACAAAGTCGAGTTCGAGCCTATATAAATTAACAAGATATTTTTATAGATCTTCGCGATTTTCTGTTAATCCTAGTACTGAAAAAAATAAAATTTAATATATTAAAAAACTATTCAACATTAAACCTCCAAAATTACAAACATAAATGATAAATTCAAATTTTACCAACCACAAACAAACCATTCAAAACTATAAAACATAATTGTAGAACCGGAATTTTGTCCGAGCCTATATATATATATATATATATATATATATATATATATATATATATGAGATAATAATAAACAAAATAAAAAACAGAATAATAAAAAAGCCCCAAAATATATATAAATTAGAGTCCAAAATATGTTACAAAGCCTGAAAATATATTACAAAGGTCCAAAATAATTCAAAGCCCGAACCAAATAGCTAAGACCCATTACAGTTGTTCGGTGGCCCATTACAACTCACATACAGCCCAACAAACACAAAAATAGCTCTCTAACCCATTTGTGTTTCTTTTTCCCGCTCAAACTCGAGCACCAATGAACACGTGGCGAGACGACATTGATTTCGCCTTTTTCATGCGGATCGCCATCGGTCTGGAACCAGCTGGCATCGCCAGCCGTGCAAGGTGACGTCACAACCGACAGCGGGTATAAATACCTGCGAAGAGAGAGAAAAAGACATTAATGATTAGCAATTATTACTCTAATATTTACTAAAAACAAAAACCAAGAGTCGGGAACCAAAGAGGTTACCTAGAGAACCATAGTTGCTTGAGGAAGATAACCGGAGCAAGGAGACGGTGCCGAAAGCTCGCCGGAGCCACAGAAACACCGAACTGAGGTATTTTTTTACCTTTTTTTTCACTTCATTTCCTCATTTAACTTGTTCGAAAACATTAAATCGAATTAAAATCCCTAAAACTGAACCCTAATCTGTCAAAATCAGACCTCAAAATATAAGATATCCCCTAAATTTAAACCTAAATCTAAAAATCAGATCCACAAACTTAGATCTAATAGGAAATTAAATAAATCTAAACTCAATAAGTCAGATCTAGTTTGAAGCATATAAAAATAATAAAAATATAAAGAGATGGTTTGAGTGGCTTATCTTGCTCTGTTGTCGCTGGAAGTGATGCCGGAGTGAAGATCCAAGTGTTAGGATCGCGGATGAAGTTGAAAATGATAGTCGTGAGATCACTGGTTTCGGGTAGATAGCCTAGGATTGGGAGAAGCGGGAAGTTTCTGATGAAACGGAGCTTAAATCTAGGTTTAAGGTGAAAAAATAAACTTTTTGGGTAGATTTAGGGTTCTGGCAACAGCGGAGGCGGTGGTCGGAGTTGCAGACGGTGGTCGAAAAGGCCAGGGTTGGTCGGAGAAGATGACCAGAGAAGTTTTGGTCATCGAAAAAAGGTTGAAGGTGATCGGAGGATGGCTGAACGTTACAAAGGTGTCGGAGAAAATGATCAGAGAAGGTTCGATCATCGGAAGAAGGTAGGAGAAGACCAGAGATGATATCCAGTGACCGATATTATCCTGGCGGCCAAGAAACAGGTCGGAAGAGTTTTAGGAATTGAGTGAGGATCAAAGTGAGGGTTTTTAAAAAGTTCTTGGTGAGTTCATAAGAAAAACGGGTTTTGATCTTTAAAAATAGATTTCGGGGAAGATTTTGGTGTTTGTAAGGATCAAATGAGGATTTTTTGAGGAACTGAGGAAGAACATAAGCAAAAATGGGGATTTTGATTGAAAGAGTTTGGTTTTTTTAGGGTTTTAGGTGTTCGAAATATAGAGGATTTGAAGTGAGAGAGAAATGAGGAGAGAGAGAGAGAAGAGAGGCCAAATGGTCGTTCCAACTCGGTTTGGGCTACTTATACCGAGTTGGGAACGGTGTCGTTTTGAGCTAGGCGGGCCGCGATGGATCCGCGTATTTTTACACGGGTGTAGATACAGGTCTGTGACCCGATCGATTAAAAATATGGTTTAGGTCTGGATTTTAGATAAGTGGGTCGAGTTTCTGGGCTTGGTTTAAACGGGTCCGGGCTAGTTTTTTTAAGGCTTTAGGTTTGGGCTCTTGGGTTTTGATTTCTTTACAAATCAGTCACTATTTGCTTGTAATTTGGCCACCTAGTCTTCAATTTAATTCAATTTGGTCCCTTTCCAGCATTCATTTGTTTTAATTAATTGTTTTATTTAATTGATTTATTTAATTGTTCAATTAATTCATATGCTTGTATATTTTACAACATCATACCATATATCGTTTGAATAATTAATCACATGTTAAAAAATACGATTAGAGCCATTAGTGTAGTTCACTTAATCATAATTAAATAAGGGAGATCATTGTAAAAAAATAAGTGAATATTTGAAACAGTGTTAGAACACTCAATATTGGTTAGTGTCACAATGTAGACTGATGTTAACCAATGAGTGTTCCGATAAAGGTTTCAATTTTTCATTTCAACTTAGAAAATGGAAATAATTCAATAATTAGGTAAATTTAAAAATTAAAATAAGATTAATAATTAGAGACATCTAAATTAGGAATGCTATTACTTTTGGACTTGTTTAAGAAAGTGTCCAATATTATTTTGGGTGTTTTCATTTATGTCCAAAACTAATAACATTCATATAATTTTAACCAAATTAATTAATGGGGCCTAATTAGGATATACTTAAAATGGCAAGACAATAATTAATCATGCATTAAACCTTTTGTGTTGAGGTACATTTTTCGAATACAAGTTGAAGTGTCCTAATGCAACTGGATGTTTCACAATTATATTCGATCGAAATGTATTTTCTTACAAAAGGATATTCTCATTCGGAATAAAATTCATTTTACAGTTAAAAGATTTAATTAAATTCAGATTAATGTTCGAAATGCCAAAATGCCACGTGTAATTAATAAGGTACCGATAACGGGCGTTCGTAGGGGTGCTAACCCTTCCCTACACGTAACTGACTCCCGAACCCGAATTTTTCAAAAAGAATCTATGGTGCATTTTTATGGTGTCCGATGGCGACTCCAAAATGATTTTTAAGCAAAATAACAGGTATTTTGACTAAAAATGGAAAATTAGCTAATTACAACATAAAATTGGTCATAAACCCTGATTTTCCAAAAACCTAATCGTCAGACTGTTTTTATTCCAAACGATAAAAATCGGGTTTTCAAAAAAATGGTCCCGATAGCTTGGCGACTCCGCTAGGGATAAAATTGAGAGTCAGGCCTAATAATTAATTACATGTGGTATTTTGGCATTTTAAACATTAATCTGAATTTAATTTTTTCTGAAAAAAATTGTTCGATGAATTTTAGGAAGAATGGGGGTAGTTTTTGTGTATGCTATATCTGTCATTCATGCATAAACCCTAAATCTGGATTTTTCACCCTTAAGTGGGAGTAAGACAATATCCGACGTGATGCTCTTCAGCTCCGAGTTCGGATTTTTGTCTTCTTCCGGTATACTAACCTTACGCGTCGTGGGGTCCACACCTCCGTTGTAAGGGACCTATACTACCGAATTGATGTCTTACTGTCACAGTAGGCAGTAACGACAGTTCAGGAACCGAGAGTCTAGAACAAAGCCCACATTCTGTTTTAGAAGCCCACCCCGCTAGACCCAGACAGGGACCTAGGACAGGTGCTACCAGTATAAATTCATTTCTCTGTTTATCTTGTTGCATTAAATATTCTAAATGATTATTAATTTCGTAGTTTGTCTACTTGCTTTCAATATTAATTCGGGATACTAACACAAGTTTTTTTTGTTTAAAATTTTTTTCATTCATTGCATTTTTTTATTTTTGACATCGAATTGGGAGTCAGTCAATTTAAAAATACCCAATATGTCACGAGAATTTAAAGCATGAGAAGATAACACCGCAGTGTGGATCTGGTATGAACAAACACATCATGAAAAGTGAGATAGCCTTGGAAGAGGGGAAGTATCCAAGATGAAAGGGTACGCAAAGTTAAGCACTAATCAGGAGGCGTGTTTACCAGACTTTAAATGTATCTGGGATCAGTGGGACGATGAGATGAAAAAGCAGTTTCAAGAGGAATTTGGGGATATAACCTTACTATTGGATATAAAGATCGATTAAGAATTACTAAGAGTAATGGTACAATTTTGGAACCCGACATATAACTGCTTCACCTTCGGACAAGTAGATATGACACCAATATTGGAGGAATACGAGGTACTAATCAACTGCCCGAGGATAGAAAGTGACAAGATTTACACCAGGTCCCTCAATAGCACAGGGCATTCGGGGTTTGTCAAGAAGTTGGTAGCATTAACAAGAAAGTCAAATGAATGGTAGGAGAAAAGATTGGCCAAAAATGACAGTACCGACCAAAATGAAGATAGACAACGGGTCAAATGGAGAACTCTTAAAGTGTTGGTGCTGGCAAGTAATGACGAACCGGTTAGAGTGAGAAGTTTGTTTGCCTTGTGTATCTATGGCTTGGTAATATTCCCCAGGACCCATGAGCATATTGACTCATCGACTATCGGATTATTTGAACGACTAAATAAAGAAGTTAACCTGGTACCGGCCATTCTGACAGAAACTTATAGGTTACTCACCATCTGCAAGAAGACAGGAGAAGCGAAATTCTGGGGGCGTGCATAATTGCTAGAGATATGGTTCAGGGGTCACTGATGGAATGCGCCTTACAGAGGGGCTAGATATCTTGATACTTATTCGCCGATAAGGGAGCATATAGTAGACTGTGTCCTAGAAAGGAAATTTGAGAAGCATTGAGAGGAGTATCTCAAAGATTTGAAAGATACAGATATAGTATGGAAGGCTCCTTGGCTGAATAGAGGTACAACTTTTCTATACCGCTGCGGAAACAAAGATTGGGTTCCATTTCCAGGAATTTGGAGATGGACAACCTACTGCCCATTGCTAGTATCGAGGCAATTTGGATCAAGATAGTTTGTACATTCCACTGCTGGGATGGCTAAGTTCGAGTACGCTCACAAGACTAATGACTACAAGGGATTGATACTGCAAACCTCAAAGGTATGGGAAACACCAAGAAGGGTTCAACCTTACCCAAACTTGGAAGTAATGGCGAGGTACGACGAGTGGAGAGCTCAGAGAGTCAATGACACCATGTTTCAAGAAAAGCCATCAAGAGCTAGTACTTCAACTCAGGCAATCCAGGAGTCACCTTCGGCTTTGGAAAAACTCAGGCATGACCGGGAACAAGATCTGAAGAAGTATGAAAAATGAATTAATGATCTTAAGGAGGAATTAACAATGGCACGCCTACAAGTGGAAATTCATAAAGGAAAAGAGAATGAGTTAATGGAACAGAACAAGAAAGCGAATCAAGAACTAAAAGAGTTGCGGGAACTGCACAATGATTATAAAGCTAAATAAAAGGGTGGAACAAGTAAAATAATAAAGAATCTGTCAGAGGAGTTGGATGTAATGACCCGGGATATGGATGACTACAAAAAGATGTACGATAGAAAGGCGCAGGTAAGAAAGGAGTCGAGCGACACAACCAAGAAGAAGTTAGAAGAAGAACATGCCCAAAATTTCGACTTGACCAGTCAAGTGACACAGTGTAATCACTAATTTTGTCTGGGGTGTCAAACCCGTTTTCTTTTCCTTTTAGTAATGGGCTTTAATAATAAGAACTAATAAAAAAAGAAAAAAAGTATATATATACTAATATTATATACCTATTATACACCATATATTATTATTAGTAGTGTCATTTATTCTATCACCTTTACCCATCCTTACTATGTATTATTTTATCGCATATTATCATTATTATTATAAATCACTATATTCGTTATCTTATTATGCTTATTATCATTATTATTCATGTTACTATCATAAATATTATTATCTACCGTTACTATTGTTATTATTACTGTTATTATTATTATTATTAAATCTGGAAAAACAAAACAGACTATTATAAATAAAAGCCCGCAGTTTTAATTTGAAGTCCATTGTACATGATAAAAAAGGCCCAAAAAATATTATACATATATTACAGCCCAATTCGGGCCCAAATAAATAAAAAAAACCCTAATCTGCTAAGCCTAACACCCCTAATTCCCTCTACTTTGTGCAGCCGCCACCCCTCCCCACCGTTAGATCTGAGATCCAGATCTAACGGTCCAGAACACCAGGACCAAAAAAAACACTAGGAGCTGTCTGCTGAAGCCCTTGCGCCGCACCCCTCCAAACCATTGGATCGGGAGAGCATCAGATGGCTGAGATCGATCCGGATAAGGTTCCAGATCCCCACGCGCGACGCCCCGTCTCCCACGCGCGTCTGTCCGTCTCCCAGATGCGCGCGTGCAGTTCACCGCGTGCCTTTTCGGATGCCCCACAGCGCGCACGACCGGCTACGTCCCTCCTCTGGTCCCCCTCTCCTCCAACGGATCACATGCAACAGAAAACAACAAATTTCAGAGTCCGGAAATCGCAACCAAAAAATTAGAGGAAAATCAGAAACAATTTCAACAGAAATCAGAGGCACGTGAATGCAGCCAAAATCATCAACAACCCAACATCAATTTCCAGCGATTTTAGGTATTTAGAAAAAGGAAAAAATATGTAAAAATATGGCTATAAAAGCCCGAACCAATGCAATGTAAAAGGGAGGATTTGAGGATTAAAAAAATGTTTAGAGAGATTGTAATCGAAATTCCGATATCAATAAAAGCCGAGTTTCCGAGGTATATCAGCTTTGCCTTTTTTGTTTCGAATCTAAAAATAAAAGAAAAAAAAAACAGAAACGGGTCTAGTGTTTTACCTTTGCGTCTTTTCATCCCCACGTCTGTCTGCCTTCCCCGCCGGTGACAAGCTCTGCGGTCTCTTCGGAGACCATGCACGAGTGAATCGGTTGGGGGTGTTAACACAAAAGGGGATTTTGGGTTTCGGTTTTTAGACTTTAAAAAAGGCAATCGAAAGTTTTTTGGGGTTTTGGTTCTGTAAAAAAGGAGGTTTTCGGTTTGTTTGATTTCAGAAAGAAAAGAAAGAAAAATTTTTTAGGGTTCCGGCGCCGACAACGGCGACCAGAACCCCTTTGCGACGCCTGAGGAAAACTCGAGAAAGGGGGAGAGTCTCTCCCCGATTTAGGGTTTTTGAAACGGTAAAAGGGGGCCAAATCTTTTTTAGTTCATATTTATAACCTTTTTTTGTTTTAAAATTGTGCTAATCACGATTTAAGCCCCTCCGCGTCATTATATTCACGCGAGAGGGGCTTCCGCGTTCCAAAATCACATCCCAGGTCCCTCTGTGTTTTTAAGGTTTTTCAATTCCGTCACCATTATCATTTTGATCGGCATTCGGATGGGTTAATTCCCATATCGGTCCCTGTGGCTTTTCTTCTTCTTTTATTTTGGTCCCTTCCCGCGTTTTAATTAGTTTTGGTTAAATGGTTTATTTACATTTTCAGTCCCTTCATGTTTGCATTTTATTTATTTACATTGCATTTCATTTTGCATGTTATATTTTGTTACTCATGTATTGCCCCTTTTATTTTATCGAATATATGTTTTTGTCGTGTTGTTACGTTCACTTGGTGTAAATATGTGATGTATGCATGTGGTATGAGTTTTTAGCTAGTTGTTACGTCATTCGAATATATGTTTGCATGCGATTATGTTTGCTTATGCGTTGAATATTTGGTTTTTGATATAGGGCTCGTGTTATTCATTTTTATAATACATGATTGTATTTTTTTTATATCACGTTTAAGCACGTTTAATAATTTTGCTATGCATCTTTTTAATATGGTATGCTTGTTTTTCTTATGCGGTTCAAATATATGTATATTTATGACATGCATTTTTAATTGCCATTCATGTGATTTTTAATGTTCTGAAATGCTTGTTAATTAATTTTAATTTTAAAACGAAGATACCTATTAATTCGCGTATTCGGGTCGACATGCCTAGCTTATTGGATGTCCCGCGAATATTCGGATTAATTCGAATCGTCTAAAGGTAAATCCGCAATTAAAACGAACAAGACCATAGCACCATGTTTTATCTGCTTGCATCATGCATAAAGGTGACGTACGGGATCCGAACCCTAAACTAACACGGTAGTCAGTCTTATATGATGTCGGTTTAGTTTTTGGTCCGGTGTACCATCATCCTTTTTAATTAAATGCTTAATTAATTCGATACCACCAATTCGAAAAAGCTCGTGATTAAAGCCTAATTTTCAATCTAGAACCACTAATTAAATTCCTTTTAAATTTCAGAAAATTTCCATCATTTAAAAGCAACAATTGTTTTGGTACCGATTTCTGGGCGTGATGGGGTGCTAACCCTTCCCCACACGTAACCAACTCCCGAACCCTTTCAAAAGAATCTCTGGTTTAGTTTTTAAGGTGTCTGGCCTACCATAGTGGCCGGTGGCGACTCCAACCAAACCGAGAAAAAAAGATTTTTTAAGGTTGTTTTCCCGAAACCCGAATTAATTTTTAAATTCCCCTTTTTTAAATCAAATTGAATATTTTTTCAAAAGTAGCGGGAACTTGATTTGCGAAAAAACCCCGTTACAGCATGGCGACTCTGCTGGGGACAATTTTTGTTTTTCAAAACAAAAAGAGAGTTAGGCCAAGAAAATAATTGTTGCTTTTATTGATGGAAATTTTTTGAAATTTAATTCGAATTTAGCGAGATGGTTCTTCTTTGAAAATAAGACTTTAAGTGCACGAGCTTTGATAATTGGTGGTATTGGATTAATTTTTCATTTAATTTCAAAGGGATCACCGACATGTGTTGCATCACGCATTATGCTCTATACTCGAGCTTCGTCCCTTAAGTGGGAGTGAAACGCCCAAACCCATGTGAGTCTCCCTCCACGGGTCGGTAATTCGCTTCCGGAATCCACGCCTTTGATATGTGAGCAACCCTCCACGTCACTAGGTCGTGCTTTCCCTCGAACCGAAACCAATTTGCAAGCTTGTAATGGGCCAGAATTGGGGCTTTTGTCACCTTAGTAGGTGATAAGATAGGTTCGGGTACCCTTGTTAGAACCGAACCACATGTGTGAGAATTTAAGAAGCCCACCCCGATTAGAGCCATGCGGATAACCGTAGAATTAGAATTCATGCTATTAGGTCTTGCATCGTTAATTTGCTTTGATGTGTTTCCTTTTGCTTGTTTTATTCAGTATTCATTATTGTTGATACTAATCCAGTTGCCTTCTTGTCTTGTTTTGCTTATTTTTGCATATTTATCGCATATTCATACGAGGTGTTGATTCGAGAACAGTCTAAAGTTGAAAACTTTCACAATGGGAGAAAGAGTCCAAAGCAACGGAATTTTCGGGACCCTAATTTGAAGGGAAGAGACGAGAAAAAAAAAGAAAAATTCGTAACCTGTGTATCTATTTTCTTACCTCGTTGTAACAAGATTTGATCTCCGTTATGGAAAGTTGTTTAATGAGGATGTTCGTCGAATCGACATTTCCTTGCATTCGATTTTGTGTTTTTCAAATTGTTGCCTTCAATCATTTGTTTCAGTTATGCATACACATTTCATGCATTACATCATTAAGTCTTGGAATTAATTGTTCGAGGTCGTGATAGCATTCGTGACTATCGAAGATTCCGCACCCACACTTTACTCGCCACCAAAGAAAGCAAATGGATGAGAGTTTTGCTAAGTTAGAAGTCGACTTCGAGAAGGGTCCGAATGGGGGCATATGATGGCCATGGATCATTTTGCGAGTACCACCAGACTGCGGGGCATGAAATTCAGAGTTGCTTAGAATTTAAGCAATTGGTCCAGGAATTGATGGACAATCGGGAGGTTGAGTTCCCCGAAGAAGTTTGAAGGGTGGAATGGATGGTCAGCTCCGCAGTATTCAAAAGTTTTATGTATCCAAGACCGCTTGTCTTCATTTCATTGCATTTTAATCTTTTCCTTGAAGTGATGTGTGAAATCAACCTTTGCTACCCTTTGCCCGAGGGTAGCAAAGATTTTTTGTAAGGGCCTCAAACTGCATGCTTTTAAGTTTCAATGAAAGGATGCCTTATGTTTTTATTGCCTTTTCATTTTGTGTATATTTGTCTGGTGATTCCACGTATATCAATTGCACAAGGGACATTGACATTGACCCCAAAGGTTGACTTCGAGCCGCCTTTGTCTAGTGGAAATCGAAAGCTTTGAAGATGATGAATATGTGGCTTACACTCCAAGTTAATTTGGTCACCTAATTAAATACACATAGAATTAGGGCATTCGGGAGAATAACCAGAAATTTTCCACGCTAAAAGAGAGAAAAAAAAGAGTAGAAAAAAGAAAAAGAAAAGAAATAAGAGAAAGAGAAAGAGAAAAAAAAGAAAGAAAACGAAAAAATGAAAAAAAGAAAGAAAGAAAAAAAGAGAGAAGACAAGAGAGGGAGAATGATAAAAGCGTAACAAAAGCACTCCAATGTTCGAAGCCTGGTAATAGGCATCTTCGGATATGAGTGTGGAATTTTTGGGGCACTCCGCTGTAGCAAAAGACCAATAAGGTTGCTATGCACCATTCACCTTAGCTACATGAGTGATGGTAATATTTTCAAATCATGACAATGCCGAGTAGCTCGGGGTTTTGTTGTTTGCTCCATCATTTATTTCGAGCCAAAGGAATGTGATGAGTTGACTTCCCCAAAATTGTAAAGAAATGATAAAGGTGAAGCCTACAGAAGATAAGCCTAATTGATTAAAAGCCGAAATAACTTGGAGAGTATGTCACATTTTCAGACATCAGCTCGGCTTTCGAGGTCTCCTAGACACATGATGCTTGAGGTAATCCGTGGTGAGCCATAATAGTGTCGTTTGTGCACTTGATATTCGGGGATTTAATTTGACTTGATATATCCTTAATTTGAAAAGAAAGTATAGTTTTTGAAAATGCATCTCATTTTGAAATCAGAAGATGCAATCTGAATCTTTTGGAACACAAATTAATTTCCCTTTGCTTCAGGGATAAAGTTTAGAATGCAATGTCATGAATGCAAATGACAACTTGTCAGTTACTACAGTTTAGAGACTTGAAACAAATTTTTGTCAAGATGTTTCGATTGCTTCAGAAGATAAAATTGGACCTTGATGAACTTAAGAGAAAAGTTCAGGGACTTGGGGGCATGTGTTTCCCCCATTGTTGAGAAGAGATGAAAACGTCGTATTGAATTAAGACGAAGAGAATAATTTAGCACCCAGTTTGAGAATGGGGCAATGTTTTGTGAATGAGCATTACGAGAAGTGCTATGTCCAGTTTGACCAGCGAAAGTCAACAATCATCTTTCGAAAAGAGATCAAAAGATTGGGATTTGGAAAGTACGAAAGCCAAAAGAGGCTAAAAAGAGGAAGGTCATGATGGACCAGTCTAAAATGAACTCCAGAAAAGTTCAGGGACTTGGGGGCATGTGATTCCCCCCGTTGTTGAGAGAAAAGAAGATTCGTCGCGTTGAGTAAAGACGAAGAGAAAGGTTGAGCGCCCGGTTTGAATAGGGGGCAATGCTTTGAGAACGTGCACTACGAGAAGTGTTACGTTGTCTTTTAAGAAGAGACCAAGAGACCGAGATTTGCCAAAGATAAGAAAGCCAAAAGAGATTGAGAAGAAGAAGAGACAAGAAGAAGGTCGAGATTGACCAACTCGGAGAGTAGAAGCATCCGAGCATTTTGATGTCATAATTCATGCATCACTTGTAGTTAGGCATCCCTAGGATTAGGGGCATGCTAACTCACATCATCATATATTTTTTACCTACTTTCGACAGGTATTTTAAAGCTTTCCCCGTAAAAGGAAATCTGCCTATTCGTTCAGGCTTTTAGAGAATGGAATCCGCCTATCTGTTCGGGCTTTCGGAGAATAGAATCTGCCTATCTATTCGGGCTTTCGGAGAATGGAATCCGCCTATCCGTTCGAGCTTTTAGAGAATGGAATTCGCATATCTGTTCGGGCTTTCGGAGAATAGAATCCGCCTATCTGTTCGGGCTTTCGGAGAATGGAATCCGCCTATCTGTTCGGGCTTTCGGAGAATAGAACTCGCCTATCTGTTCGGGCCTTCAGAGAATAGAATCCGCCTATCTGTTCGGGCTTTCGGAGAATAGAATCTGCCTATCTGTTCGTGCTTTCAGAGAATAGAATCCGCCTATCTGTTCGGGCTTTCGGAGAATGGAATCCGCCTATCTGTTCGGGCTTTCGGAGAATGGAACTCGCCTATATGTTCAGGCTTTCGGAGAATGGAACTCGCCTATCTATTCGGGCTTTCGGAGAATAGAACCCGCCTATCCGTTCGGGCATTTGGAGAATGGAGCTTCTGCTAATTATCTATTTGATCGGACCTCGAAGGGTTGAAGAATGTTGAAATGAGAAAGACAACTTCAGGCCTCCGCGACCGTTGTGTTTTCCCGTACTGACTTCCGGACCGCCAGTAGTTCAAGTGCATGGTGATTTGAAATCCAAACAGGGAAGTCGGACAAAATTGGTGCTTATGGCCTTTGCTTTATCCTTGTGCTACAAGTATAAGCAAAGGGGGGCAACTGTAATCACTAATTTTGTCCGGGGTGTCAAACCCGTTTTCTTTTCCTTTTAGTAATGGGCTTTAATAATAAGAACTAATAAAAAAAGAAAAAAAGTATATATATACTAATATTATATACCTATTATACACCATATATTATTATTAGTAGTGTCATTTATTCTATCACCTTTACCCATCCTTACTATGTATTATTTTATCGCATATTATCATTATTATTATAAATCACTATATTCGTTATCTTATTATGCTTATTATCATTATTATTCATGTTACTATCATAAATATTATTATCTACCGTTACTATTATTATTATTACTGTTATTATTATTATTATTAAATCTGGAAAAACAAAACAGACTATTATAAATAAAAGCCCGCAGTTTTAATTTGAAGTCCATTGTACATGATAAAAAAGGCCCAAAAAAATATTATACATATATTACAGCCCAATTCGGGCTCAAATAAAAAAAACCCTAATCTGCTAAGCCTAAAACCCATAATTCCCTCTACTTTGTGCAGCCGCCACCCCTCCCCACCGTTAGATCTGAGGTCCAGATCTAACGGTCCATAACACCAGGACCAAAAAAAAACCCTAGGAGCTGTCTGCTGAAGCCCTTGCGCCGCACCCCTCTAGACCATTGGATCGGGAGAGCATCGGATGGCTGAGATCGATCCGGAGAAGGTTCCATATCCCCACGCGCGACGCCCCGTCTCCCACGCGCGTCTGTCCGTCTCCCAGATGCGCGCGTGCAGTTCACCGCGTGCCTTTTCGGATGTCCCACAACGCGCACGACCGGCCACGTCCCTCCTCTGGTCCCCCTCTCCTCCAACGGATCACATGCAACAGAAAACAACAAATTTCAGAGTCCAGAAATCGTAACCAAAAAATCAGAGGAAAATCAGAAACAATTTCAACAGAAATCAGAGGCACGTGAATGCAGCCAAAATCATCAACAACCCAACAGCAATTTCCAGCGATTTTAGGTATTTAGAAAAAGGAAAAAATATGTAAAAATATGGCTATAAAAGCCCGAACCAATGCAATGTAAAAGGGAGGATTTGAGGATTCAAAAAAAAAAGGTTCAGAGAGATTGTAATCGAAATTCCGATATCAATAAAAGCCGAGTTTCCGAGGTATATCAGCTTTGCCTTTTTTGTTTCGAATCTGAAAATAAAAGAAAAAAAACATAAACGGGTCTAGTGTTTTACCTTTGCATCTTTTCATCCCCACGTCTGTCTGCCTTCCCCGCCGGTGACAAGCTTCGCGGTCTCTTCGGAGACCATGCACGAGTGAATCGGTTGGGGGTGTTAACACAAAATGGGATTTTGGGTTTCGGTTTTTAGACTTTAAAAAAGGCAATCGAAAGTTTTTTGGGGTTTTGGTTCCGTAAAAAAGGAGGTTTTCGGTTTGTTTGATTTTAGAAAGAAAAGAAAGAAAATTTTTTTAGGGTTTCGGCGCCGACAATGGCGACCGGAACCCCTTTGCGACGCCGGAGGAAAACTCGAGAAAGGGGAGAGCCTCTCCCCGATTTAGGGTTTTTGAAACGGTAAAAGGGGGCCAAATCTTTTTTAGTTCATATTTATAACCTTTTTTTCTTTTAAAATTGGGCTAATCACGATTTAAGCCCCTCCGCGTCATTATATTCACGCGAGAGGGGCTTCCGCGTTCCAAAACCACATCCCAGGTCCCTCTGTGTTTTTAAGGTTTTTCAATTCCGTCACCATTATCATTTTGATCGGCATTCGGATGGGTTAATTCCCATTCCGGTCCTTGTGGCTTTTCTTCTTCTTTTATTTTGGTCCCTTCCCGCGTTTTAATTAGTTTTGGTTAAATGGTTTATTTACATTTTCAGTCCCTTCATGTTTGCATTTTATTTATTTACATTGCATTTCATTTTGCATGTTATATTTTGTTACTCATGTATTGCCCCTTTTATTTTATTGAATATATGTTTTTGTCGTGTTGTTACGTTCACTTGGTGTAAATATGTGATGTATGCATGTGGTATGAGTTTTTAGCTAGTTGTTACGTCATTCGAATATATGTTTGCATGCGATTATGTTTGCTTATGCGTTGAATATTTGGTTTTTGATATAGGGCTCGTGTTATTCATTTTTATAATACATGATTGTATTTTTTTTATATCACGTTTAAGCACGTTTAATAATTTTGCTATGCATCTTTTTAATATGGTATGCTTGTTTTTCTTATGCGGTTCAAATATATGTATATTTATGACATGCATTTTTAATTGCCATTCATGTGATTTTTAATGTTCTGAAATGCTTGTTATTTAATTTTAATTTTAAAACGGAGATACCTATTAATTCGCGTATTCGGGTCAACATGCCTAGCTTATTGGATGTCCCGCGAATATTTGGATTAATTCGAATCGTCTAAAGGTAAATCCGCAATTAAAACGAACAAGACCATAGCACCATGTTTTATCTGCTTGCATCATGCATAAAGGTGACGTACGGGATCCGAACCCTAAACTAACACGGCAGTCAGTCTTATATGATGTCGGTTTAGTTTTTGGTCCGGTGTACCATCATCCTTTTTAATTAAATGCTTAATTAATTCGATACCACCAATTCGAAAAAGCTCGTGATTAAAGCCTAATTTTCAATCTAGAACCACTAATTAAATTCCTTTTAAATTTCAGAAAATTTCCATCATTTAAAAGCAACAATTGTTTTGGTACCGATTTCCGGGCGTGATGGGGGTGCTAACCCTTCCCCACACGTAACCAACTCCCGAACCCTTTCAAAAGAATCTCTGGTTTAGTTTTTAAATTGTCTGGCCTACCATAGTGGCCGGTGGCGACTCCAACCAAACCGAGAAAAAAAGAGTTTTTTAAGGTTGTTTTCCCGAAACCCGAATTAATTTTTAAATTCCCCTTTTTTAAATCAAATTGAATATTTTTTCAAAAGTAGCGGGAACTTGATTTGCGAAAAAACCCCGTTACACACAGCTAGAGGAGTTAATCACCAAGTACCACAATGAAGATAAGTTCCAAGCGGAGATAGAGAAGGAGAGACTGCAGAAAAGGATAACAGAGTTAGAAAACGTTGTTCAAGACCTGAAAGACAAACTTGCTAGTTATGAAGGGGCATTAATGGCAGAGAGTGATGCTTGGAAAGATAAATACGAAGCGGCCCGACAAACAATCCACGAGTCTATTGGAGCAACCCAACATTGAAGAAGAATATTGAGAGGCTATTGTGCGTCTGTTGCACGAGCTAGTTAACCTGGGAATTAGGCCTAGTGTTTTCTTGTAGCAAGTTTATTTTTTCTATGTAATTAAATTTTTAGACTGATTAGGTGTTTCTAAAAAAGACTGGTTCCTAAGTTCGATGTCCTTTTATTGTATTCATGCATTCATTTATTCATTTGAAATCCTATGATAAATAAAGAATTTAATAAAGGAAAGATCTAATGACATAATCTGCTTTAAGCCGTAATCATTCTGCACTCATATGGAACCCGTTTACGTTCTAGATCCATGGCTGTCGAGGATCAAATTGCTGGTCTCGAGAATGAGCCTGTGGAAACTCAGAATCGCTTTGACAGGATTGAACAGTCAATCAAGGACTGCTTCATTCAGACTCAAGCAGAGATCATTAATAAGTTGACTGCTTTGTTAGGTCCTAAAGAATATGGGGAGGCTAAAGCAGCCGAAGAAGCTTCCAATGACGTAAATGATCAAGCTGAAACTACATCCCACATTAGGATGCAGCCAGAGAAACCTCTTAATGTGAAGGAGGTTCACATTAACCTGGCGGGAATAACATCGAGCCACCCGGTGCATATTGGTGCAAACTTTGGAAGTGCTGAAAAAGTGTCAGACTTAAACACTCTTGATGAAATTGGGAAGATACACGCTGAAATTGAGCGAAAGTATGAAGAGCGCTGCAAGGCTCTAGAGGATCGCTTGCTGGAACTGCAGAAAGCTAATGAGATGGGACCAAGTGTTGTTAAGATGAGCCTGGTAGCTGACTTGGTACTTCCTCCTAAGTTCAAAGCTCCAGATTTCGAGAAATATGATGGAACTTCTTGTCCAAAGGCTCATCTTACGATGTATCGCAAAAAAATGGCCGCTTATCTGAAAGATGAAAAGTTGTTGATACATTGTTTCCAGTATAGTTTAACTTGCTCAGCTGCTCGCTGGTATACACAACTAAGTCGGGTGAACATATGTTCCTAGAAGGATCTCTCAGAAGCTTTTGTGGAGCACTATAAGCATGTTACAGAAATGATCCCGAGCCGGGTAATGCTGCAAGGAATGGAACAAAGAAGTGATGAAACGCTCCGACAATATGCTCAGAGGTGGAGAGATATTGCAGCGCAAGTACAACCCCCGTTAATGGAAAGTGAGATTGTCAATATGTGTGTACAGACTTTGAGAGGCCCACTCTTTGAAAGGCTTATCAGCAATGCTACCCAAAACTTTGCTGACATTGTGATGACAGGGGAATTAATAGAAGCTGCAATAAAGAGCGGAAAGATTGAGAGTGGAGAGAGTTCTCGTATGAACTATAAGAGGAAAGAGAATAAAGTGAATAATGCAAGCACGTATGAGGCACCGAAAAATGTGACCATTACATCACCTGGAGCAGCAACAGGGAACTCACAAAACTCAAACAAGAGAGATTCTCGAGGGCCGAGAAATGATATGATGAATTTTACACCCATCCCAATGTCATATGCTGAACTGTACCCTTAGTTGCATGAGGCGGATCTGGTGAGGCCATATCATTTGACACCTCTACAGACTCCTTACCCTCCATGGTACAAAGTTGATGCCCATTGTGAATTCCATGCTGGAATACCGGGACATTCGATTGAAACATGCACAACATTCAAGAAAGTGGTGCAGAATCTGATCAATACTGGGATATTGAAGTTTGATGAACCTAGTATTGCGGCTAATCCCCTTCCGAGTCATGGAGGACGCGAGGTGAACATGATAGAGGAATATGATGAGGCGAAGAAGCAAAAGATTGATGTATCAGAGATTCAGTCCCCGTTGAGATGGGTGTTTGAACAGTTATATAACGCTAAGATGATTGAAATTGGCATGAAGGTTGAAATGGAAGTACATGCTAAGGTGTATTGTGAATATCATCAAGAATGTGATCATGAAATCCAGCATTGCCAGGAGTTCAGGAACCTGGTTCAAAAGATGATGGATAACAAAGAAATTGAGTTCCTTGAGAAGATTGGAATAAGGAAAGAGGTTGAGGTGTGCGCATCAGAAAGCTCTGGGGTGAAATATGGGGTGCACAAACCTTTGGTTGAATCTGTCAAGCCAAGGGCTGCAAGCACAAAGCCAGTGGTGACACCAAAAATAGTAATCTCGAATCCTGCTCCGTTTGCTTTCAAAAGCACCAATGCGGTCCCTTGGAATTACACGGCCAGTGTGTCAATACTAGAAAAAGAGAAATTACAAGAGATAAAATCGAGTGGAGAAACAAAGGAAGAATTGGAGAAAGAAAATTAGTCGAACACGTAGGCGATAAACGAAGTAGGCCATTTCACCCGAAGTGGCAAGTGTTACTCCTCCCCAGAAGTGATAAAAGAGGTCGAGAAGGCTAAGGAAAAGGTATATGCTGCCCCTGAGAAGATTTTTAAAGAAGACCCAGCTCCAAAGATAAATGAGTCGGTGACAGAAGAGCAAGCTCGAGAATTCCTGAGGTTTTTAAAGCATAGTGAGTACAACATAGTAGAGCAATTAAAGCGGAAACAAGCAAGGATTTCAGTCCTGGAGTTATTGCTGAGTTCTAAAGGGCACCGTAATGCTTTGATGAAGGTGCTTAATCAGATGTTCGTGCCAAATAACATCTCAGTGGATAAGCTAGACAGAATTGTGAATCATATTGCTGCTAACAACTACATAACATTTACCGATGATGAAATTCCAAAAGGAGGAATGGGGTCAGTGAAAGCTTTGAATATTAAAACATCATACCATATATTGTTTGGATAATTAATCACATGTTAAAAAATAGGATTAAAGCCATTAGTGTAGTTCACTTAATCATAATTAAATAAGGGAGATCGTTGTAAAAAATAATTGAATATTTGAAATAGTGTTAGAACACACAATATTGGTTAGTGTCACAATGTAGAGTGATGTTAACCAATGAGTGTTCTGATAAAGGTTTCAATTTTTCATTTCAACTTAGAAAATGGAAATAATTCAATAATTAGGTAAATTTAAAAATTAAAATAGGTTTAATAATTAGAGACATCTAAATTAGGAATGTATTACTTTTGGACTTGTTTAAGAAAGTGTCCAATATTATTTTGGGTGTTTTCATTTATGTCCAAAATTAATAACATTCATAGAATTTTAACCAAATTAATTAATGGAGCCTAATTAGGGTATACTTAAAAATGGCATGACAATAATTAATCATGCATTAAACCTTTTGTGTTGATGTACATTTTTCGAATATAAGTTGAAGTGTCCTAATGCAACTGGATGTTTCACAATCATATTCGATTGAAATGTATTTTCTTACAAAAGGATATTCCCATTCGAAATAAAATTCATTTTACAGTTAAAAGATTTAATTAAATCTAGATTAATGTTCGAAATCCCAAAATATCACGTGTAATTAATAAGGTACCGATAACAGGCGTTCGTAGGGGTGCTAACCCTTCCCTACACGTAACCGACTCCCGAACTTGAACTTTTCAAAAAGAATCTCTGGTGCATTTTTACGGTGTCCGGCCTACCAATGTGGCCGGTGGCGACTCAAAATGATTTTTATGCAAAATAACAGGTATTTTGACTAAAAATGGAAAATTAACTAATTACAACATAAAATTAGTTATAAACACAGGTTTTCCAAAAACCTAATCGTCGGGCTGTTTTTATTCCAAACGATAAAAAATGGGTTTTCAAAAATACAGTCGCGACAATAATTAAAATATTAACTATTGAAACAGGACAGCCTACACTACTTTTAACAGAAAATGTGCAACTAATAACCAACAGTTCTAAATCATGATATGTTTGGTCTAAAATGAACTAGATTTGATAATCTTTCCAACCATATAAATTACTTATTCTAATTTTACTCGTACATTTTATGGGAAATTGCTAAAGATGTTGTTTTTGAAAACACTTTGCTCACTTCTTGATTTATCTTGTAAAAATTTTTGTGGTTTTTCAAAATCACTGCTAAAATTGTATTCTAAGGTATCTTTTACTAAATTTTATGACCTTTCTGTAATCACTAATTTTGTCCGGACATCAGACCCCTTTTAGTTTGTGTTGTTAATGAACTTATATTGGGTTAAAAAAAGAAAATATATATGTCATGTCTTATTATTCATAGTATTACTATTTACTATTATCATACATATTGTTATTATTTACTATTTTTACTATATTATTATTATTTATTAGTATTATTACAATTGTTATCTTTCACTATAGTGTGTTAGTATTATTATTTGTATATTGTTATATTATTATTATTAATTATTATTACTATTGTAATTAGAATGCTTTTATTTTGGTTACTATTATTATTATTATTATTATTATTATTATTATTATTATTATTATTATTATTATTATTATTATTTATTGTTATCTATTATCATTTGTTATTTTTATTAGTAGTATGTTTTTATTATTATTATTATTATTATTATTATTATTATTATTATTATTATTATTATTATTATTATTATTATTATTATTATTATTATACTTATTATTATTCATTATTATTTTATTATTATATTATTAATAATAATATTATTAAAATAAAACATAATGAATGAAAGCCCAAATAAACATTGATTAAAAATAAATAATAAGAGTCCAAAAAATAATAATAAGAGTCTATTACATATATAAGGTCCGTCTGAGTCCAAAATAATACAACAACCATTTACAAAGAAAAAACTCTAATTCCCTTTTTTATCTATACGCAACCAAATCTGGATCGTCGGATCTGGTGCTTGATCTTAACGATCTAGATCAATCAGGGACGAAAACCCTATGAGAGCACCCCTTTGCCTTAGTACCGCAAACTCCCACAGTCATCGGATCGAAGACTTGATCAACGATCCAGATAAGAAAGGACAGAAACCCTAGATGTCTGCCCCTCGTCTCGCGTCGCACAAGCTTACAACTGTTAGATCTAGGGGCAGATCGAACGGTCCCAGACGATTGAAAGAAGCCTCACGTGCCCATACTCGACTCCTCGTCTGCCAACGCGCGCATGCGAGGACCACGCACCTGATGATCCAGACTCCTGATGTCCCTCCCGATCAGGCATCTCCGGCACACCTCAGACCCAAAAACAGAGGCATCAGTTACCATAAACAGCATAAAAAACAAGAAACAATAAATCAAGATCAAAGTCAACCATGTCATTTCATTTTTTCTTTTCTATTCGCATGTAACATCCGCATATAAATCCGAATTCAAACCATTGTAAACAATTTGAAAAATTCAGAGAGAAATCAATAACAAAAACCTTTTAAGGTAGCTTTTTTTCCTATTCGATTGCATGCATCAAATCAAAAAATAAAATAAAAAGGGAAACCGAAGTCGTTACCTTTGTCGGCGGTTTGGCTTCTCAGCGGCTCACCTCCCTCCTCCTCTCCGAGCACCGTTCGGCAACAATCCCTTAGAGGGTGAGCCGCCACAGTTTAAGGTTCAAAACAAAAGAGGTTTTGCGGTTTCATTTAGCAGGTTTTCTATGGGGGTAAACGTTTGAAAATGGAAAAAATGTTCTCCCCTAAAAAAATTTACAATTTATTCTGGAGCCCTTTTTTAAATTTGGTATTTTCACGGTATAAGTCCCTCTGTGTTTTCACTTTTTCATCCTAGGGGCTTTCGTGTTCCTTAATCTCTGCTTTAGTCCCTGTTGTTTTAAAGAGATTCTTAATTTCGTCCCCTAATTAGTTCTAATCGATTTCGAATGGTTTAATAACCATTTCGATCTTCACCAGTTTCAGCGTATTTTAATTTTGGTCCATATTTCCGCAATTTAGTAGTTTTTAATGGTTTAATTCCCCCATCAGCCTTTAGAATCCGTCCCGAGTTTAATTTTAGTCTTTTTCAACATAGTATTTTTATGTTTTAGGCATTTTAATTTCTGTTTCGTACTTATGTCATTTCAATTTCAGTTCATGATTTATTTATGTGTTTTATATGTTTTCAGTCGATAATATGTGGGTGATGTGGTGTATGAGCATTTTTTTATATAATCTAGTAGTGCATAATTTATATAATGTATAGCGTCACGATATATAATATATGCATGTATCGGTATAGTTTATGCTTTCTCATGCTATTACATATTTTGCTTGATTATTGGTATGAGTTTATTTCGTTTTTGAATTTATAAGTTGCATCAATTGAAATGCAAATGTCTTTTTATTCGGGAATGAACGAGGCCAGTACCAGTCGTAGTCATGGTGGTTCGGACGTTCCTTCTCGAATATTAAGGCTTTTAAAATTTACTCGCCCGTATAACCAAATTTTGATACGGTTTGTCACTTTAATTCGTAAAATTTGATATTAATTAAGCGATAATGTTTTGGTACCGGTTTTTGGACACGACGGGGGTGCTCATCCTTCCTCGCATGTAACCGACTCCCGAATGCATTTTCAAAAGAAAAATCTCTGGTTTTATTTCGGTGTCTGGTCTACCATTTTTAAATGGCCGGTGGCGACTCCTCTATTTTTTAAAATTCTATTAAAATTTTCAAAAACCGATCAAAACCTTGGTTCCTCTAAGTGACACCGATATTTTTGTATTTTTAGTCGCAACAGATGGTGACTCCGCTGGGGATAAATTTTTGTTTTCAAAAACAAAAAGAGAGTCAAGACGAAATACTTTACCGCTTAACTAATATTAGAAGTTGCGAATTAAAGTGACCGAATCGATCAATATTTGTTTATAAGTGTGAGTTTATTTTAAACGCATTTAAAATCGGCATTTAAACACGTTTGTTTAAGTGGGAGGGAAAACGTTAGTGCTTTCGCGAGGATATCGTTCCTCCGTACGGGCCTAGCAAGTACCTTCGGGGCTCGAATACCCTATATCTTCGTGAGAATATCGTTTCTCCGTACGGATATAGCTAAAGGGTCCCCTCGAGTTAAACTCGGTTAAGAGGAGCCTATAATGGGTGATGACCGGGGGCCTTGCTACCCTTAGAAAGGGACAACGAGGGCAGTTCGAGTACCTCATGGAACCAAAATTGCATTTAGAGAACTAGAATGCCCACCCCTATTAGAACCATGCGGACAACCTAGGTGTATTAGACGGGATAAATAGGGTTGCTTGCTTTCATGCTTGCCTTGTTTCTCTTATCATGTTAACGGTGTTTATCCGACACTAACGATTTTTTGTGATCTTCTTGCATGCAATTCATGACACAAAGGTGTTGAGTCAAGGTGGTTTTACCTAATTCAAGGGCTATCATTGTGGATGGGAGGTTGCTAGAAAGGATGATGTCAATTAGCAAGTCCGACAGCGGTCAGAGTTGGATCAGAAGGGTCGAGGGGACAAGTTTACTGAACGAACACACAGTGTTAGATCTGGTGCCTACCATTGAAGAAAGCACAACCTTTCTCCATCCCGAGGAAGTCAAGCAAGATCGAATCTACTCCAAACATCCTCAGCCGCAAAAAATTGAATCATCTATCGAATCTACACCTTTGGATCGCAAGCGGAGGCGTATTTTTCAAGACTTTGCTATGACTATCTTGTAACAAGGAACCTCCTTCACGTTCAAATGATAGTTGACCTAAGGGGAATCACCTATAGGACCAACACATTTCATCCGCATGCATATGTGTACATATTTCATTGCATCATATGTTCATACATCATCTCACGACATGACATGCATTGATCAATTAAATAACGAATTAATGTTGAAAAAATATTATTATAGTGGTGAAATCTCTAATCTACAACCATTCTGCGTTCGTACGACACTCGTTCTCAGTCACGAGCAATAGAAGAAAGGATGGCCAGGGTTGAACAAGGTCAGAAGGACCTCGAGGGCCGGTTGGATGGGATCGAGCAAAACATTAAGGATCAGATCACGCGATCACAAACCACCATCATCGCTCAGATGACCGAGTTGCTTGAAAAGAAGTTCAGCAAAGAAGGAGGATCATGGGACAATTCAAGAGAGAAGGGAGTAGAAGAGACTACATCGCATATCCAACTAGGAGTGCCGACCACCGAGAAGAGAGTGCATATCAACCTCGGAAAAACACCCGCTAATCATCCTACGGGAGCACCGGCTAGCCGTCACATAAACCAACATGTTGAGTGAGGGGAAGATCTCTAGATTGAAGTACCAGATCTAAACATGTTGAATGAGGCAGAAGAAAGGATTAGGGCTGAAATGGAAAGAAAATACGAAGAGAGGTTTCGTCTCTTTGAGGAAAAGTTCAAGGCCTTGCAAGGAGTGGATAAGCAAGGGAACGATGCCAGTGATTTGAGCCTTGTAGCGGATTTAGTTTTACCTCTAAAATTCAGAGCCCCTGACTTTGATAAGTACGACGAGACTACTTGTCCTTCAGCTTACATCACCATGTATTGCCGAAAGATGGCGGCTTTTATAAAAGACGAGAATATACTTATCCATTGTTTTCATGACAGTTTAACTGGTTCCGCAACCCGTTGGTATACTCAACTTAGACGAGTCGATATCAAGTCATTGAGCGATCTTTCGAAGGCATTCGTGGGTCAATACAAGCATGTAACTGATATGACTCCGAATTAGCTCATGCTACAGGGGATGGAACAAAAGCGCGGTGAGAGTATCCGTGAGTGTGCCCGGCGTTGGGGAGACGTAGCAGCTCAGGTGCAGCCCCCACTTTCGCAAGGTGAAATCATTCCTTTATTTGTGGACACTCTAAAAGGGGTTTTGTACGATCGCCTGATAAGCAATCCCTCCAGTAGCTTTGCGGACATGGTCATGATGGGAGAACGTATTGAGTACGCTATCAAGAAAGGGAAGATAGTAGATCCCTATGGTGCAACCGCCCACAAGGGGCATGGGTCCCAAGTTCACATGGTGGGTTCTCACCCGAACAACCAGTCTTCTGGCCGCTACTGTAATCAAACATCCCGGTCTTCAAAGCCTCCAAGGGATCTTCATCCAGTTCTTATGTCGTACACCGATTTGCTCCTAGTGCTTATTGAGAAGAAGCTTCTAACTCCGGTTCGGTCCAAACCAAAGGATCCTCCCTATCCCGAAGGCTATGATGTTAATGTCATATGTGACTACCACGTGGGAAGCACAGGCCACACCACGAAGAATTGTGGGGCACTGAAAAACAAGGTGCAGGCTTTGATCGAGAACGGTCTCTTGACGTTCTGAAAGGAAAGATTGGGGATATGACTCTTGGGGTGTGCTAATACCCGACCATCTTTAAGAGTCGTTTGTTCAATTTTCTCTCGAAGTAATGCATGGAACAAACGTTGCTATCCTTTGCCTGAAGATGGCAATGATTTTTTAAGGGCACTTGTTATGTTTACGATTCGATGTTCTAATGAAAATGCACTTCTTTTTTTAACATACAATGGCCTTGAAATCATATATATGCATATATCTCTCCTTACCTTCGTAGGTCCTCGGATATCATATGCATGATTTTGATTCTACTGAAAGGGATCGATCGAATGTTGTGAAAATCATGAAGTGTGATGTCTCGCTTCGTCCGCTTCGGTCAGTAAAGCGAGATAAGCAAGATTACTATTCCTTCGATGATGTTCGATGATAAGGAAATCTCCTAAGAAAGCCCAAATAGAGTTACTCAAATGTGCTTAAAAATAATAATAAAAATAAAAATAAAGAGAGAAAAGAAAGAAAAAATATATATATACTGTTTCAAAATAAAATAAAATTTCAGAGCCTAGTAATAGGCATTAACCAAAAAGCACTCCAATGTTCAAAACCTGGTAATAGGCATTTTCGGATACGAGTGTGGAGTTCTTGGGGGACTCCGCTGAAGCCTGAAACCCTTCTGTTGCGTGTAAAAGTGTCTATCGCAATGTAGTGCAAGTGTACACGATGCAAGTAGTAAAGTGATACGGAAGTATCGGATATCGTCTCCACAGGAACTGGGCTAACCATTTCCTTTGCTATCTGCACAAGGGGAAAAGAAGAGTTTAAGTTGTTTTCACGAGAATAATAAAGAATACTGGAAAATAGAAGTAAAGTAATCAGGATAAAGAGAATGGGCTGGTATTGAATTGCTCAGTAGTGTAGGTATTGCTAAGTCTAGGAATATCAGCTCTGTCGTCGTCCCCGTCACGGCAGCACCTGTCGCGGCGGTAGTCTGTTGCTTGTCGCGGCAGCGAACACTCAACTCCGTACTTCAAGTTTGGCAAGAATCCCTGCTATGCCTTGGCCTATCCCTAGGTCCAAGTCTGTCGATGAACACGTCTTTGATGATACCTCCCGGCGTGAATCGAAGGATGAACACCGATGTTGTTGAATTCTTCTTTATCCACTTAACCTCATCCTATCCCTAGGTCCGAGATAGTTCAACTATAAACTAGAGAACTCGCACTTATTCCTTTCGTATACTTAACTCTCCCGATATTAAGTAAATAGATAACCTCGCAATGCTCTCCCGATACTCTTGCAAGATGTTTAATAACCAGAATAAGAGAACTTATATTGGGTTAAATAAGCAAAGAGAGGCAGCTATAATCACTAATTTTGTCCGGACATCGAACCCCTTTTAGTTTGTGTTGTTAATGGGCTTATATTGGATTAAAAAAGAAAAAGAATAAAAAAATATATATGTCATGTCTTATTATTCATTAGTATTACTATTTACTATTATCATACATATTGTTACTATTTACTATTATTACCATACTATTATTATTTATTAGTATTATTATCATTGTTATCTTTCACTATAGTGTGTTAGTATTATTATTTGTATATTATTATATTACTGTTATTAATTATTATTACTATTGTAATTAGAATGTTTTTATTTTGGTTACTATTATTATTATTATTTATCGTTATCAATTATCATTTGTTATTTTTATTAGTAGTATGTTTTTATGATTATTATTATGGTTAGTATACTTATTATTATTCATTATTATTGTTATTATATTATTATTATTATTATTATTAAAATAAAACATAATGAATGAAAGCCCAAATAAACATTGATTAAAAATAAGTAATAAGAGTCCAAAAAATAATAATAAGAGTCTATTACATACATAAGACCCGTCTGAGCCCAAAATAATACAGCAGCTCTTTACAAAGCAAAAAACCTTAATTCCCTTTTTTATTTATGTGTAGCCAAATCTGGACCGTCGGATCTGGTGCTTGATCTTAACGGTCTAAATCAATCAGGGACGGAAACCCTAGGAGATCACCCCTTTGCTCTATCACCGCAAACTCCCACATCCGTCGGATCAAAGACTTGATCAACGGTCCAGATAAGGTAGGACAGAAACCATAGATGCCTGCCCCTAGTCTCGCACCACACGAGCTTACAATCGTTAGATCTGGGGGCAGATGGAACGGTCCCAAACGATTGAAAAAAGCCTCACGCGCCTACGCTCGACTCCTCGTCTGCCAACGCGCGCGTGCGGGGACCACGCGTCTGACGATCCAGACTCTTATGCTTCCTTTGCCACAGCCAGCACCACCACGCCGATGTCCCTCCCGATCAGGCATCTCCGGCACACCTCAGACCCAAAAATAGAGGCATCAATTACCATAAATAACATAAAAAACAAGAAACAATAAAACAAGATCAAAGTCAACCATGTGATTTCATTTCATTTTTTCTTTTCTATTTGCATGTAACATCCGGATATAAATCCGAACTCAAACCATTGTAAACAATTTGGAAAATTCACAGAGAAATCAATAACAAAAACCTTCTAAGGTAGCTTTTTTTCCTATTCGATTGCATGCATCGAATCAAAAAAATAAAATAAAAAGGGAAACCGAAGTCGTTACCTTTGCCGGCGGTTTGGCTTCTCAACGGTTCGCCTCCCCCTCCTCTCCGAGCACCGTCCAGCAACAATCCTTTAGAGGGTGAGCCGCCACGGTTTAGGGTTTGAAACAAAAGAGGTTTGGGGGTTTTATTTAGCAGGTTTTGCTTTTTTTAGAAATAAAAAAAAGATTTAAAAAAAACGGTAGGGCTCACCGGCGTTGTCACGTCGGTCGGTGACCCTCCCTTCTCTGTTTTTAAAGAAAAATGGGTCAGAGAGTTTTCTGTGGGGGGTACACGTTTGAAAATGGAAAAAATGTTCTCCCCTAATAAATTTTACAATTTATACTGGAGCCCTTTTTTAAATTTGGTATTTTCACGGTATAAGTCCCTCCGTGTTTTCGTGTTTTCATCCTAGGGGCTTTCACGTTCCTTAATCTCTGCTTTAGTTCCTGTTGTTTTATAGAGATTCTTAATTTCGTCCCCTAATTGGTTCTAATCGATTTTGAATGGTTTAATAACCATTTCGATCCTCACCAGTTTCAGCGTCTTTTAATTCTGGTCCCTATTTCCGCAATTTAGTAGTTTTTTATGGTTTAATTCCCCCATCAGCCCTTAGAATCCGTCCCGGGTTTAATTTTAGTCTTTTTCAACATAGTATTTTTGTGTTTCATGCATTTTAATTTCCGTTTCGTACTTATGTCATTTCAATTTCAGTCCATGATTTGTTTATGTGTTTTATATGTGTTTAGTCGATAATATGTGGGTGATGTGGTGTATGACCGTTTTTTATATAATCTAGTAGTGCATGGTTTATATAATGTATAGCGTCACGATATATAATATATGCATGTATCGATATAGTTTATGCTTACACATGCTATTATATATTTTGCTTGATTATTGGTATGAGTTTATTTCGTTTTTGAATTTATAAGTTACATCCGGATCTAAAAGTTGACATGCGAATGTCTTTTTATTCGGGAATGAACGAGGCCAGTATCAGTCGTAGTGGTGGTGGTTCGGACGTTTCTTCTCGAATATTAAGGCTTTTAAAATTTACTCGCCTGTATAACGAAATTTCGATACGATTCGTCACTTTAATTCGCAAAATTTGATATTAATTAAGCGATAATGTTTTTGGTACCGATTTTCGGGAACGACGGGGTGATCATCCTTCCCTGCGTGTAACCGACTCTCGAACCCATTTTCAAAAGAAAAATCTCTGTTTTTATTTCGGTGTCCGGTCTACCATTTTTAAATGGCCGGTGGCGACTCTATTTTTTAAAATTTGATTAAATTTTTCAAAAACCGATCAAAATCTCGGTTCCTCTAAGTGACACCGGTATTTTTGTATTTTTAGTCGCAACACTTTCAATATTCGAATATTCATATTTTTTAAAATACATATCGAAATAAATCATCGTGTTCTTTAAGTAAAATTATATTGAATCACATTTACAACGATGTACATACCACTTTCTAATTATTTGTATGGAATTTAGGGAGAAATTTTAAACTTACTCCAGTCGGCCATACTCAGATTATGGGAGATTATATTTTTGTTGAAAATGGGTAAATTACTCTTCTAACCATCAAACTTTGTAAAATATTGGGGGGATCTTGCGGATACCTTTTTGGATCCCTACGGTGATTTATACAGGTACAATTCGGTTATCCCTACGGTTCCGATATAGCAATCTCGTCCTCATCCCCATTTGAGATTCGATAATAAAACTTCTCCGTCCTCGTGGGTAATGATTTCGATTATTTATTATACCCTTCTTTTCGGATCCCCACGATTTTCAATTTTTCCTCATGAGATTACCACCCTTAGGTCCATCTCTATAGTTGCAAAGTCCATGTTGTCGCTTACTCGCTTACGTGTCCGTAATATAAAATAAGCTTAATACAAAAATAAATATCCAAATTTTACTTTATTTTAATTTTAAGTGCTTAAATTTTTTAAGTAGATTTTAAAAAATAGTATTTTTTTAAATATTCTAAAATTTTCAAAAAAAAAATCTCAAAATAGTCCTCAATTTTAGAGTTTAAGGAATTTGTTTAGGGTTTAATGTTTAGGTGTTTAAGTGTATGAATTTTGAATCATGAGGCATGATTATAATTTATGATTTATGGTTAAAATTTAAGGTTTATAAGTTAAAAACTAAACCCCTAATCATATTACCCTAAAACCTAAACACTAATATCTAAAACTAAGACCTTACACTTAAATTCTAACATCAACCCTTAAGTTAAAAAAAATTAACACTTAAACCTCGAGACCTTAAATCCTAAATCAAATCCCTAAACCCTAAAACTAAGGCACTTATGGAAACTTTTCGTTTCCAACACCGGTGCATGAGATTTGTAACCCTCTTGTCCCAGTCTGGACGACTGACCGGTCCGAGTAGGTTACACAGGGAAAACCGAAGTGAAACCCGTTAAGGCCGCACCTCGA
Organism: Hibiscus tridactylites; assembly: GCA_958450335.1. Lineage (NCBI taxonomy): Eukaryota > Viridiplantae > Streptophyta > Magnoliopsida > Malvales > Malvaceae > Hibiscus > Hibiscus tridactylites. The sequence continues at coordinate 27,570,319 of OY288277.1, read as the reverse complement.
TTAGCAACCCTAGAAAATTTTTCTTCAATTATCTTGTCTAAATGTCTCGTTAGTCCTATGTGAAAAACGACAGCGGAAAAACAAGGACAAGACGATGCAAACGAAACGTAAGTTAATTAAAATTTACCAAGTGTCAAGTTAGTCCGATTTCTTGCATACACGTCCAAACCATACATAAACGATACGAGCAAGACTCACAGGAAAGCATACAACAAGCAGAACCCAAGCCCAACACTTGAGAACCTTTAAAGATACCAAAAGCCCAATTTTCAGGCATGTGTTTCGTAACATGCTTGCCCGTTTCGATACACGGGCCCCAGTTTTAAAACCCAAACCAGCCGTACCGATACGGTCCACCTCGTTTCGGTACAGGGGTCCATTTCGTCTAAGCGTTTCGAAACTCGTTCCGGAATAGGCCTTCACAGTAGCAAACAGTTTCGGTATGCGTATCGGAACAGGGGTTCACAGTGTCAAACCGTATTGAAACACGTTCCGATACGGGTATCCTTAGAGCTGCACCCGTTCCGAAACCACCTCATGCGTTTCGAAACGCCTGCAACCTGTAATACTCCAAAAACAGTTTTAAGCATCTCCAAATGTTCCCAAACATCCCCCAAACCTCAAGAAGCAAGATACAACATGCATACACAAAGTGTAGAGGCATTTCACCCTACTTTAAGCATGTTCAAACACTTAACACGCATTCAAGACCAAGCCATTCGAAAGAAAATACATCCAAGGTAGTCATTTAAAGTAACAAGCATTCACCAAGTACATTGTATAACAAGGTTTACATGCCTTTAAACAAAACACATAAGCATTCATGGAACATGGTTATAAGCCTTCAAAACACAAAGCATTTAGGCAACAACATAAACATGGTTTAAAAATCCACATCAAGGCATTAACAACAAAAACCAACACATAGGAGTCTATCAACGCTCATACAAAACACGTAGCATCCCCATTGCTAAACTACCACATTATTTACTAAACCATACTTGAGCAACTACTACAAGCTTGGATGCCCTTTCCTTGCTCCTTGCTAACTCCACTCCGATGATCTGCATTGTCGAAAACGTTTTTAGCGTAAGCTAGAAGCTTAGTGAGGGTGCTCTAAAACAAAAACAACGACAATACAGGGTTCAAGCATATCATCCTTAAGACCTTTTACAAGCATACACATGCACCGACATAGCAACATAGCTAAACATCACAATAATGCATGAACATGGCATCTTACCTCATGTTATGCTAAACAATATATAAGAATTATCTTATCACATCCATCACACATGAGCAAGTATATTGGCAACTATTAGTTTACTCGGATATGCGAATAACTTCCGTTGGGATTTTCACCCCCAACGTACTCAACAACATCATTACCTTCGGTGAGATTACACTCATCGCCGGTCCTTGCATGGATGGGATTACACTCATCATCACATGCCCTTACGGATAGGATTCCACTCATCATCACGTAATAATATTTCCTGTAGAATATTACTTCACCGGATGCCTCCTTGATGACTATACGTCACCAAGGTCACACGCGAATTTGACTCAACCGTGTGCACACTAATCCTAATGATCGATCATTTATACCCGGTAATTAACTAGTGCCAATCATACTAACAAATCGCACCATGATAATCCATCATGCATTTCAACATATCAAACACCACATACATCAATATGTATAACAACATGCATAAACAACACATACTTCACAAGTCCACATTATGCACATTAAGCAAAACTCATAAAGCACGCAAGAGATTAAGCTATCAACTTAACCTCTACCTTGGATTGGCTTACCAAGCACAATCCAACACCACAACCACACACTTGACCCAATTTAAAACCATTTTAAATGATTCCACTCACCACACTTCCTTAAGCAAACCGAGAAAAGCTGATTCAAGCCTCCACACTTTCTGGAATCATGCCCGAAGCTTCTCCAACAGTTTCCCTTGATTCTAACCAATCAAAAACAACTCATTACTACACAAAGCATCCACAAAACACTGCCACTACTCAGATTTCAACCACAACCCATTTCTCAACAATTTCAAGCCAAAGCTAACACCCAAAATTCCCATTTTCGTACTCACACACAACCCAGCAGAAATCTACCAATTCCAACACCTAAACCAACATTAAACACCTTCAAAACAACTTTCTAGTATCACTATAACACCAGCCCACGCCCCTTCACAAAACCACTCCAAAAGTCAAGTTTTGACCCTTTTAAAATACCCTCAAAAACCCATTTCGGGATTTTTTTATAAAACCCCGCCATTTTGAGTTATAAAGTACATAAGGGCAAGATTAAAACATATTTTAACTCTACAAATCAAAAGCAAATCGAAAAGCCATTAAAGCTCCAACCTTTTTCTCAAACTTTGAAAACTTGAGGAACTATAAAGATGGTGTTTTTGAAAATCTAAAGCCATGGAAATGTTCGGAATAAGGAGAAGAAGTCAAAAACATGCTTACCTCGTTGAAATCGCTTGAAATGGTGAATAAATTTGATGGAATTGTGGTAAGGGGTTTGGGGAGGTTTTGTCGTGAAAGCCAAAGGAAGAAGAAGATGGTGATATTTTTGCAAAGGCACTTTTTACTCATCATTTTCTCTTATTTTAAAAACTACTAAAATACCCTTAATGAAAATCAAGCCCATTTTAATCTTTAAAGCAAAGCCCATTTGAATTAAGACGAGCCCAACGACTCGAACCCGATTCACACTCTCAACTCTCGACCCCTAAACTCGGGTGTTACAACTCTCCCCCACTTAAGGAATTTCGTCCTCAAAATTATCTGATGGAAAGAGATACGGAAATTGCCTTTCCATATCCTCTTTTCTCTCCCAAGTGGACTCGTCCATATCTCGAAGTTGCCACCTCACTTTGACCAACTCAATCGATCTACCACGCAACACTTTGCTGTTTGAAGCTAAGATCTCCACCGGTTCCTCATCATACGTCAAATCCGGATTCAATTCAATCTCTTCCACAGGCATAACATGCGACAGATCTGATCTATACTTACGGAGCATCGAAACATAGAACACATCGTGAATCTTCTCTAGCTCAGATGGCAAACGTAACTGATGAGCAACCGGACTGACTCGCCTCACAATCTCGTACGGTCCAATGTACCTCGGACTCAATTTTCTTTTTCTGCCAAATCTCATAACCTTCTTCCACGGAGAGACTTTCAAGAACACTCTATCTCCCACGGAATACTCAACTTCTTTCCTCTTCAAGTCGGCATAAGACTTCTGCCTATCCGAAGCTGCCTTCAAACGATCACAAATCAATTTCACCTTTTCGGTAGTCCCCTTCAGCAAATCCGGCATTGGTAACAATTTCTGACCTGCTTCGGCCCAACAAATCGGAGTTCTACATTTTCTACCATACAAAGCCTCATACGGAGCCATCTGAATGCTCGACTGAAAACCGTTATTATAAGCAAACTCGACTAAAGACAAGTGTTTCTCCCAAGTACCCTGAAAATCAATGATGCAACAATACAATATGTCCTCTAAAATCTGTATAACCCTCTCTGACTTACCATCTGACTGAGGATGATACGACGTGTTGAAATTCAATCGGGTACCCAAAGCTGTATGCAAACACTCCCAAAATCTGGCTGTGAATCTCGGATCTCTGTCAGACACAATCGAATTCAGCACACCATGCAGTCTCACGATCTCACTGGTGTACAAATCGGCCAATATATCTAAGGAGTAAGTCGTGTTAATAGCTAAGAAGTGAGCACACTTCGTGAAGAGATCAACTATAACCCAAACTGAGTTCTTCTTCGAATGAGTCAAAGGCAAACCTGAAACGAAATCCATGGTAATATTTTCCCACTTCTATTCCGGAACTCTCAACGGTTGCAACAAGCTTGAAGAAACCTGATGTTCCGCCTTCACTCTCTGACATACCATACACTTACTCACATAATCGGCCACGTCTTTCTTCAAACCAACCCAAAAGTACTCATTCTTCAAATCACGGTACATCTTCGTACTACCTGGATGCATAGCAAACGGGCTACTGTGTGCTTTAGTCAAGATCGTATGTTTCAAATCACTATCATCCGACACAACTATTCTATCTCTAAAACACAAGACCCCATCAACACTGAAACTGTAGTCTGATGGTCTATCCTCGGCTATGTCTTACACGTGAGGTGCCAAAGATCTATCTAAGAGTTGTTTCTCCCTAATCAACTGGCCTAAAGTAGGTCTAACCTGAAGCTCGGCCACTAAACCACCACCACCAGACAAACTCAAACTAGCAAACATGGCTCTCAACTCAACAACTACCTTCCTACTCAAAGCATCTGCCACTACATTGGCTTTACCCGAATGGTACTAAATCGTAAGATCATAGTCCTTCAACAACTCTAGCCACCTACGTTGTCTAAGGTTCAACTCTCTTTGTGTCATGATATACCTCATACTCTTGTGATTTGTGTACACTATGCATTTCTCACCGTACAAATAATGTCTCCAAATCTTCAAAGAAAACACAACTACGGCTAACTCTATGTCCTGTGTCGGATAGTTACGCTCGTGAGTCTTCAACTGTCTTGAGGCATAAGCCACCACTCTTCTGTCTTACATGAGAACACAACCTAACCCTACATACGAAGCATCACTGTAGACTACATACTCTTTCCCCGGCTCTGGCTGAATCAAAATCGGTGCATTGCTCAAAGCTTCTTTCAATTTCTCAAAGGCTTGTTGTCTCGCATCTGACCGCTCAAACCGAACATTCTTCTTAAGCAACTTCATCAAAGGAGCGGCTATCTTCGAGAAACCTTCCACAAACCTCCTATAGTAACCGGCTAAGCCTAGAAAACTACGAATCTCTGTCACAGACTTCGGTTGCTTCCACTCAACAACGGCCTCTATCTTCTTCGGATCAACTCTAACCCCCTCGGCTGACACTACATGTCCTAGGAAGACTACTTCTCGGATCCAGAACTCACATTTACTCAACTTTGCATACAACTGGCCGTCTAGTAAAGTCTGCAAAACCAACCTCAAATGCCGGTCATGATCTTCCTCGGTACATGAATACACCAAAATGTAATCTATGAAAGCAACCACAAATTGGTCTAAGTACTGATGGAAGATTCTATTCATCATGTTCATGAAAGCAGCCGGTGCATTAGTCAACCCAAACGACATAACTAAGAACTCATAGTGACCATATCTAGTCCTAAAAGTTGTATTCGATACATCGACCTCTTTTACCTTCAACTAGTAATAACTGGATCTCAAGTCTATCTTCGAAAAGACTGATGCCCCTCTCAACTGATCGAACAAGTCATCAATACGCGGCAAGAGATACTTGTTCTTCACTGTCAATTGATTCAACTGTCTATACTTCATGCACATTCTCATACAACCGTCTTTTTTCTTCATAAACAATATCGGTGCGCCCCAAGGCGAAGAAATCGGACGAATAAAGCCTCTATCTGACAAATCTTGCAACTGAGTCTTCAACTCTTTCAGTTCTTTCGGTGCCATACGGTACGGAGCAATCGAAACAGGAGCTGAATCTGAATAAGTCTCTATAGCAAACTCTACCTCTCTATCAAGCGGTAAACCCGACAATTCTTCCGAAAACACACTCGGAAAATAACACACTGTCCTGATATCCTGAGGTCTAACTTCACTCATGTTCGGATTCATCATGTAGGCCAAGTACGCCTCACAACCCAACTCAACTAACCTTTGAGCCTCTAAAGCTGAAACAACATTCGATAAGAACTTCACGTTCTCACCTACTACCACAATCTCATAATCATCTGCAAGCTTCAAGAAAACCCTCTTAGTCTCAAAATCTATCCTAGCTCTATGTTCTGTAAGCAAGTCCATACCCAGAATTACATCAAAACCATAGAACGGTAACTCCATCATATCCACTGGGAATACATGCCCCTAAACCATTAACGGACACCTTCTATACATTTTCCTCACCACTATTGTATCCCCGAATGAACTAGTGACACTGACGCCTAGCTCTAGTACCTCACAAGGTAAATTCAACATCTTTGCATGCTCACTCAAAATATAAGAATGCGTAGATCCAGAGTCAATCAAAGAAAGCAAACTCAGAGACTGTATCGAGAAGTTACATACAATCACATTCGTGTCGTTCTGCCCCTCACGCTGAGCATAAACTCTAGCCTGACCTCCGCCCTCTGGCTGAACCGCAACTATATGTGCTATGTTCCTCTGGCCATCATTTCTCGGCTGGAAGTTACCTCGACCACACCCACGGCCTCTCTGATAATCAACAGCTCTAGTAGGAGCCTGAACCTGAACTGGTGCATACCCAGCCTGATGTGGACAATCACGCCTAATGTGATCTCTAGCTCCACAGTTCCAACAAGAGTGAAAGTTCCCCCAACACTCACCAGTGTGATGCCTCCCGCATCGAGCACACTCGGGCGGACGCCTACCAGCTCTCTGGCCCTGATGGCCCCTACCGTGGTTACCACCACCATGTCTATGGTCAATGTGATGCCTATTGTCCCGATGCCTCTTGGCATCACCTCTATCAAAGTCGCCAAACCTCTTCCCGGAACTAGAACCACCAGAATGTTTGGTCAAACCCAAACTGTGCTCTATGTCCTTGGTCCTAGCGATCAAGACATCAAAGTCCGTAGCCAAGGTGTACCTCTTTATCTCCTCGCTCAACCCGTAATGGAAACAGTCACAACGTTCCCTCTCAGTAGGAACTAGCTCGGATGCATATTGACTCAATCTGACAAACCGTATCTCATACTCGGTCACGGTCAAGTTACCCTGAAGCAAAGCCATGAACTCTCTCTTCTTCTCATCAAGATAACGGGGACCCAGATACTTCTTGTGAAAAGCTAACTCAAAGAACTCCCATGTGACCTCGGCATCTGGCATGCCCGTAGTAATGGTGACCCACCAAGTGTCGGCATCACCCTGAAGCAACGAAACAACGCACCCAAGCCTGCGTGCTCCAGTACAACCCATCTGTGACAAAATGCAGACAATCTTGTCAAACCAAGTCTCAGATCTCTCGGGTGCCAACCCTCAGAACTCTTCGCCTCCCAAACTGCGAAGCCTCTCAAGTGGAAAACCGGGGCCCTCACCCTGAGGTTGTGCCATTGCCTGGCCCTCAGCCACTGCTGCCTGAAAAGCCTCGGCTATCGCCTGATTTAGTGGAGCCAAATCTATATTGGTCGGTCCTTGGCCAACATGAGGTTCTACACCCTCGGCTCTCACCTCACCTCCCTCTTGACGAGGAGGAGAAGAAGAGGGTGGAGGAGCTTGCGCCTCAACTCCTGGAGCTGCTGCCCGTGGTTCCGGATGAACCATCCTAGGCCTCCCTCTAGGTCTCATCTCACAGCTAGCAAGATAACAACTACAACAAACAAACACATAAGGATTAAGTTAGCAAAGGCAAGGGTCCAACGTGCTCAAGTATATTCCTTTACAAAATCTTTTTAAATAAGTAATAGTAGCAATGGGAACTCGACACTACGTCTCAACACAACAATCATGCTTCCAAACACCATGCGAACAATCAAACGACAAGCATACATCGCAAAACATTCACTGAGACATAGCAACAACATAACACTTCGAACTTACCTCACTTACCTACCCGAGGTCTCGGAAACCTCAGGCTCTGATACCAACAAATGTAACCATTTCGTCCCAGTCTGGACGACTGATCGGTCCAAGTAGGTTACACGGGAAAAACCGAAGTGAACTCGTTAAGGCCCCACCTCGATTAGCAACCCTAGAAAATTTTTCTTCAATTATCTTGTCTAAATGTCTCGTTAGTCCTATGTGTGAAAAACGACAGCGGGAAAACAAGGACAAGATGATGCAGACGGAACGTACGTTAATTAAAATTTACCAAGTGTCAAGTTAGTCTGATTTCTTGCATACACGTCCAAACCATACATAAACGATACGAACAAGACTCATAGGAAAGCATACAACAAGCAGAATCCAAGCCCAACACTTGAGAACCTTTAAAGATGCCAAAAGCCCATTTTTCAAGCATGTGTTTCGAAACAGGCTTGCCTGTTTCGATACACGGGCCCAGTTTTAAAACCCAAACCAGCCGTACCGATATGGTCCACCTCGTTTCGGTACAGGGGTCCATTTCGCCTAAGCATTTATGAACTCGTTCCGAAATAGGCCTTCACAGTAGCAAACCGTTTCAGTACGCGTATCGAAACAGGGGATCACATTGTCAAACCGTATTGAAACGTGTTCCGATACGGGTATCCCTGGAGTTGCACCCGTTCCAAAACCACCTCATGCGTTTCGAAACGCCTGCAACCTGTAATAATCCAAAAACAGTTTTAAGCATCTCCAAATGTTCCCAAACATCCCCAAAACCTCAAGAAGCAAGATACAACATGCATACACAAAGTGTAGAGGCATTTCACCCTACTTTAAGCATGTTCAAACACTTAACATACATTCAAGACCAAGCCATTCGAAAGAACATACATCCAAGGTAGTCATTTAAAGAAACAAGCATTCACCAAGTACATTGCATAACAAGGTTTACATGCCTTTAAACAAAACACATAAGCATTCATGGAACATGGTTATAAGCCTTCAAAACACAAAGCATTTAGGCAACAACATAAACATGGTTTACAAATCCACATCAAGGCATTAACAACAAAAACCAACACATAGGAGTCTATCAACGCTCATACAAAACACGTAGCATCCTCATTGCTAAACTACCACATTATTTACTAAACCATACTTGAGCAACTACTACAAGCTTGGATGTCCTTTCCTTGCTCCTTGCTAACTCCACGCTAATGATCTGCATTGTCGAAAGCGATTTTAGCGTAAGCTAGAAGCTTAGTGAGGGTGCTCTAAAACAAAAACAACGACAATACATGGTTCAAGCATATCATCCTTAAGACCTTTTACAAGCATACACATGCACCAACATAGCAACATAGCTAAACATCACAAGAATGCATGAACATGGCATCTTACCTCATGTTATGCTAAACAAAATATAAGAATTATCTTATCACATCCATCACACGTGAGCAAGTATATTGGCAACTATTAGTTTACTCGGATATGCGAATAACTTTCGTTGGGATTTTCACCCCCAACGTACTCAACAACATCATTACCTTCGGTGAGATTACACTCATAATCGGTCCTTGCATGGATGGGATTACACTCATCATCACATGCCCTTACGGATGGGATTCCACTCATCATCACATAATAACATTTTACGGTGGAATATTACTTCACCGGATGCCTCCTTGATGACTATACGTCACCAAGGTCACGCGCGAATTTGACTCAACCGTGTGCACACTAATCCTAATGATCGATCATTTATACCCGGTAATTAACTAGTGTCAATCATACTAACAAATCTCACCATGATAATCCATCATGCATTTCAACATATCAAACACCACATACATCAATGTGTATAACAACATGCATAAACAACACATACTTCACAAGTCCACATTATGCACATTAAGCAAAACTCATTAAGCACGCAAGAGATTAAGCTATCAACTTAACCTCTACCTTGGATTGGCCTACCAAGCACAATCCAACACCACAACCACACACTTGACCCAATTTAAAATCATTTTAAATGATTCCACTCACCACACTTCCTTAAGCAAACCGAGAAAAGCTGAATCAAGCCCCCACACTTTCCGGAATCGTGCCCGAAGCTTCTCCAACGGTTTCCCTTGATTCTAACCAATCAAAAACAACTCATTACTACACAAAGCATCCACAAAACACCGCCACTACTCAGATTTCAACCACAACCCATTTCTCAACAATTTCAAGCCAAAGCTAACACCCAAAATTCTCATTTTCGTACTCACACACAACCCAGCAGAAATCTATCAATTCCAACACCTAAACCAACATTAAACACCTTCAAAACAACTTTCTAATATCACTATAACACCAGCCCAACTCCCCTACACAAAACCACTCTAAAAACTCAAGTTTTGACCCTTTTAAAATACCCTCAAAAACCCATTTCAGGATTTTTGATAAAACCCCACCATTTTGAGTTATAAAGTACTTAAGGGCAAGATTAAAACATATCTTAACTCTACAAATCAAGAGCAAATCGAAAAGCCATTAAAGCTCCAACCTTTTCTCAAACTTTGAAAACTTGAAGAACTATAAAGATGGTGTTTTTGAAAATCTAAAACCATGGAAATGTTCGGAATAAGGAGGAGAAGTCAAAAACGTGATTACCTCGTTGAAGTCACTTGAAATGGTGAAGAACTTTGATGGAATAGTGGTAAGGGGTTTGGGGAGGTTTTGTCGTGAAAGCCAAAGGAAGAAGAAGATGGTGATATTTTTGCAAAGACACTTTTTACTCATCATTTTCTCTCATTTTTAAAATTACTAAATTGCCCTTAATGAAAATCAAGCCCATTTTAATCTTTAAAGCAAAGCCCATTTGAATTAAGACAAGCCCAACGACTCGAACCCGATTCACACTCTCAACTCCCGACCCCTAAACCCGGGTGTTACAAGATATATTCTCTTTTTGTAATAGTTGAAAAATAAATGGTTAACTTTACGAGATAGATGTATGAATGTCAGTAGGGAGGATTTTAAGGGATTTGTCCAACTTCCCATTCAATTAAGCAGGGATAGTTCTAGATTTTGCGGGTCATGGGGTTTGGATGAAGATAAAAAAAAATTAGATTCGTTGTGGGTGGTGGGGCATGCATGAATTTTACTTTGTATTGTCACGTTTAACCGCTGATATTATTTGTACGACGATCGTACCATTTTGGCTAAATTTTACCGATACGGTTATCTACCATTTGGTCCATTTTTTCTAATATTTCAGTTCGGTTTTTATAAACACATTTATCTGATATATTACAATTTTATATGAATTGTTGCATTTATTTAATAAATTAATATCTATATTTTGATATATAAGTTGTGTAAAATATTTACAGAACATGTCATATTCAAACTATAAAATTTAAATTTTAAATATCTAACTTTAACTCTAACTCTTAAAATTATAAACTTAAAATTATAAACTATAAACACTAAGTTCTAATATAAACCCTAAATTTGATTGACAACATCAAACTAAATGGAGACTAATAGAGACATCCCCAAAAAAATTTAAAAATATCACCATTGAAAATAAATTATAATTAAACATTTTCCATACATAAATTGTGTATAAAAATTATACAAATCTTCTTATTCGAAAATACAAAATTTAAATCTTTAATTCTAAACTTTAAATTTTATATTATAAACTATAAAGCATAAATTAAGTTACTAAACCATAACATAGATTATATAAATCTCAATTTACATAATTTATGTATCAAATGATTTTATGATTAATATACTTAGCACGTCTATCACCTTAAAATACCACGAAATATTGAAATATTATCAAGTAGATCTATAACTATTACATAATTAAATAGGAAATAATTTGATACACTTTTAATTTTTAGGGTTTGAAATTTTAGGTTGTGGTTAAAGTTTAGGAGTTTATGTTATAAGGTGTTAAATTTAAGGTTTATGGTTAGAATATAGAGTTTAAGGTTTAAGGTTTAGGTGTTAGAGTGTTAGGGCTAGGGATTTAAATTTTAGATTTTATAGCTTAAATATGAAGGGTTGTGTAAATTTTTTTACACAGTGTATCAAAATATAACCCATTTTAATATGAGTTATATTTTGATACACAACCCTTTTATAAAATTTAAAACCTAAATCCCAAATCCTAGCACCTTAAAACATAAACCCTAAACTCTAAATTCTAACAATAAACCTTAAATTATACACTCTATACACTAAACCTCTAAACCTTAAACTTGTTAGAAGGCTCGATCAATCAACCGAATGCCAAGATGGGGATGAATTAGATTTTTGCTTTGGTGGATGAATGGCTAAGTAATAAAAATTGTGGCACGAAGATTTATAGTGGTTCGACTACTCAACCGAGTCTACCTCCACTACCTTAGCTATCCACACTAATTTTTTTTTCTCAAATCCACTAGATTTACTTTCCTTTTTCCGGGTTCAAGGAGATAACCCTTACAACCAATACTTATACCTCAAAGTCTTGAAACACTCTCTTACAAGAGGAAACAAATTTAGCAAACTAAAGAAAACCTCACAAGGCAAATAAGTTTACACAATTAAGCTCTCACTCAAATCTTAACACTTGAGCAAATATAACAATTAAGCTCACAAGTGTGTTCTACAAATAAATATGACAGAAATAAGCTTTAGAACAATTTCTCTAACATTAAATGTTGCTAGTTGGTTTCTGCTTCTTGCATGGCTGCTTGATTGAGTCTTTTAAACTCTTAAAGGAGTTTGTGATCGCTACTAGCCGTTGGGGTAGATTTGGAACTGTTGGGAACGTTATTTTTAGTATTAAATGCACTTATGGTCTCATCGGTATCAGTATATGGGGACGAGTATCGGTACGTGTCCTGAAATTGAAAGAACCATTAGGGAAAAATTACACTGGGTATCGGTACACTATGCAGGTGTATCGGTACACCCCATAGTGTATCGGTACGGTTGAGGCCGTATCGATACCCTATATTGCTACTGAAAAATGGAGTTTTGAGAAAACAAAAAGGCGTATCAGTACGGGTAAAATGAGTACATGTACAGCTGACTGGTATCGATACCTAGGAAAGAGTATCATTACTCACATCAAGTTTTTGACACTTTGGCTATTTCGAAATCATTTAAACATGTCAAAAACCCTTTAAAAACTTTTCAAACATATTTTTAGCTTTTGAAATATTTTTGTAAATTAGTTTAAATCTAAAAACATTTTCCATTTATGTTAAATTAAAATCAAATATGTCAACAAAATCATAACCTAAAACCTTAATCCCTATTATTAAAAGACTTGTGTAAACTTAAACTTGTGTATTAAAATATTTTCCTTCAAATATCCGTTTGTTTTCGGGTAAACAATAAAATGGAATATCCTTGCTCCCTTTTTGAAGTTGAATTATTCTCCCTCTAATAATCTTTTACATTTAAAATAATTGGTCGGTTTTGTCGGTGGAGTGAATCAAAGGAAAGACTTTATGCACAAATTTATAAAGAAATTAATTAACTAAAGGTTATATTTTGATACATAAGTTATGTACAAAAATTTACACAATTCTTCATATTTAAATTATAAAATTTAAATCCCTAGTCCTAACATGCTAAAACTTAAACATTAAACTCTAAACTCTAAATTTTAACCATAAACCTTAAATTATATACACTACACATTAAACCCCTAAACTCTAACCTAAAATCCTAAAATTGAGAGGATTGTGTAAACTTTACATAAGCTAGTGTATCAAAGTATTTTCCTTAACTAAAAGACATTGAAAATTTTAAAAGGAATAAACTTTGATACACAGCTGTGTAAACTAAGTTTACGCAAGCCTTATAGTTTTAAGGATTAAGTGTTTAGTTTAGGGTTTAGAATTCAAAGTTTATGATTTAATGTTAGTGTTTATAATTTAAGGTATAGAGTTTAAAGTTTAAGATTATAAATTTAGAATTCAGATTTTATAGTATAAATATGTTGGCTTGTTCCTACAAAGTATGTATTTCAAAATTTTACCCATTTTAAAAATGACTATTAAAAGAAGGAGAAAAGACACAAATATTGTGTCTGGTTTTTTCCCCACAATATGACACCCACTTTATTTCTAATAATATTATTATTTTTACTGTAAAAGTGAAGTCAGACTCACCTTTACCGGTCTTTGAACAGTGTTTCTTGAGAAAATATTAAAAAAATACAGATTGAAGTCGGACCGCTCTCCCTCCAACTTCGAACAGTGCCCAAATCCTCTAGCCGCGTCCACGTGGCAGCCATACAAAGCTCGACCACTATTAGAAGACGACAAAATTCTCAATAACTAACAAATTCAATCACATTCCGTCAATATTTAATAAAATCCTCTAAAAATTAATATTTCACTCATTCCGATTGCAAAATTTTCAATACTCATCTTAGTCCCTTAACAAACTAATTATAAATCCTTAATGAATTCAACACCAAATTGACCCTAACTTTGAGTTCACTAAATCTTATAAATTACAACGTTTTTTTCGTACTTAAAAATTAAAGATCACATTTTTTACTAACATAAAAATTTAAAAAAATGTTTTTTTCTTAAATTATAAATAAATCTGATAAAGCATAAATTAAACAATTACACATCTACTAATTGACTATATTTCTCCAAATATTCAAACATAAAAAATTCAAACATCAACTTAAGAATTAAAAAATAACGAGCTTAAGTTAAACAATAAAATACACATCTACTTGCTATATTTTCTTCAAGTCTTCTTTTCTTTACTCAATTTCTTTACAACTTTTCTTCTTTCAACCACCTATTTAACACAGAAAATTAAAATATAAAAAATTCAAACATCATCTTCAAATTAAAAAATAACAAAATAAAATTTAAAATCTTTAACTTAAAAATAATAAAAAATCATAACAACTACAAAAATGTTATGAATATTTATCTATGTGGATGTCTATTATGATAAGGACTTTATCAAAGGAGATTTGAATTATTTTATCATTAGGATTATTATCTACATTAATTAAAGTTTAATGTATTATGTACTTCTTATGCCTATAAATAGATGATTTACTCAAGGCATTGTACACAAGTCAATATTCAGAATAATACAAATCTCTTTCTTTTCTCTCAGCTTATTTTGTTCCTATTTCTTTTTGTTCTTGTTTTCACATTATTCACAACACGTTATCAGCACGAGTTTGCTCAGAAGATTTCAGTTACAAATCAAGCTTCTCCAAAGATTTATCTGGTATATTCTTTTTCCATCTTATATATTTCAATTTATAAAATAATATATATACAATAATGAATTAAAACAATATATAATTAATTCCTTGCTTATGTTATCATCCATGTGTTGTTATTTATTTTGTTTAATATTTTATTAATCAATTTAATTAATATAAGCTAACAAAGTCATACCTATAATGATAAAATTGTCGTTGTTCGCTAGTATTAAAGGAGAGTAATCAGTTTTGTTTAATATTTACTTAATTATCCGTCTGTTATCATCCGTCTGTTGGTATTTATGACTTCTATTATATAACAAATAATAATATTTTTCTTAATTAATCCAACTTGTTGTTATTTATTTTGTTTAATATTTTATTTTAATTTGCCATGTTTGGTCATTATAAATTATATGTTGGTTTGTTTTAATTCATACCATGCGTATATACAATGAATTTATATGTTATTTGTTTTAATGGTTTAATCCGAGTATAATTGGCTGGACATCCCGTTCTGCGAGGCTACTGGTCTCAAAGGAGGTTTTTAAATGACCTTGTGGACAGGTATAACAATGCCACGTATGAGGATTAAATCTTCTTTATGTTGTTTTTGATTATATATATTAATTTATAATTAATCTAATTTGATTGTTTATCTTTTATAGTACATCAATGGCAAATCTTGCAAAGATTGAGTTTGTGGCTCTTGATATTTCCGGAAAGAATTATTTATCCTGGATCTTAGATGCCGAAATACACCTTGATGCTAATGGTCTGGGAAATACCATTAAAGAGGGGAATGCAAAATCTGCCCAAAATAAGGCCAAAGCCATGATACTTCTTCGTCGTCACCTCCATGAGGGGTTGAAATCAGAATATTTAACGGTGAAAGATCCTCTTATTCTTTGGAATAATCTAAATGAACGATATGACCACCAGAAAACTGATATTCTGCCTAAAGCTCGATATGACTGGTTGCATCTGAGATTGCAAGATTTTAAATCAGTAAGCGAGTATAACTCTGCTATGTTTCGTATTACTTCACAATTGAAGTTATGTGGTCAAATTATTACTGATGAGGATATGTTAGAGAAAACATACTCCACTTTTCATGCAAATAATGTTGTCCTTCAGACGCAATATCGAGAAAAAGGCTTTAAGAAATATTCTGAGTTAATTTCTTGCCTTCTTGTGGCTGAGCAAAACAATGAGCTATTGATGAAGAATCATGAATATCGCCCAATTGGCTCCGCTCCATTCCCTGAAGCGAATGCGACATTTTATAGCGGAAGAAATAAAGGTTACACCAACCATCGTGGTCATAACTATGGGCGTGGTCGTGGTCGTAGTCACGGTCGAGGACATAGGCGAGGTGGTCGTTTTAAAAATAACTATACCCACCGTAAGTGGAACAATAAAGATGACAATAGTGCAAAAGATCAATCCAAGAAAGAGGAATCTATGTGTCATCGATGTGGCAGCTTAAATCATTGGGCCCGTGCTTGTCGTGTGCCAAAGCATCTTGTGGATCTTTACCAACAGTCAATCAATGGTAAAGAAAAGAAAGTTGAAACAAATTTTGCTTATATCAATAAAAAAGATGATTATGGCCTTGGCAAAGATGATTATGGCATTACTGGCACTAGCAATGGCGATTATGGCTTTATAGATATAGATGTTAATGATTTCCTTATTTCCCCTGAGAAGAATATTTGATTTTTATTTATTTATTTATTTATTTTTTTGTTTTGTTTATGTTTATTATTATTTTAGGAAAAGTTTGTTAGAAAGATATAATATTTTATTAGGAATTATATATATAAGAATAAAATTCATGGATGTTATTTATTTTGTTTATATTTTGAATATTTTGTAATATTTATTTTATTTTTCTTTGAAGAATATGGTTCCGTCTCAAATACAATCCGCCAAAAATGGTGACGATTTATGCTTAGCGGACAGTGCAAGTACTCATACTATACTTAAGCACAAGAAATTTTTTTTCCCATTTAACAATGCAAGGGAATAATGTGAGTACTATATCCAGAAGTGCTAATATTATAGAAGGCTCCGGAAGAGCAAATATGTTATTGCCAAATGAAACTCTATTCCATATTCATAATGCGCTATACTCTCCAAAGTCGCAAAGAAACTTATTAAGTTTTAAAGATATTCGCAATAATGGATATCATATTGAGAGTAGTTGCCAAGGAGATACTGAATATCTCTATATTACAAGTATAACTCAAGGTAATAAGAAAGTTTTAGAAAAATTACATGCACTGTCATCCGGATTGTACTACACAAGAATCAGTGCAATTGAAGCACATGCTATTGTAAACTATAAGTTTACTGATAACTTTATTATTTGGCATGAGCGGTTAGGCCATCCCGGTTCGATTATGATGCGAAAAATTATCGACAATTCATGTGGTCACTCATTGAAGAACCAACAGATTCTTCAAAGTAATGCCTTTTCATGTGATGCTTGTTCTTAAGGCAAACTAATTATTCGACCATCACCAGCTAAAGTAAATTATGAGTCTATCAATTTTCTGGAACGGATACATGGTGATATATGTGGGCCTATACACCCTTCTTGTGGACCATTTAGATATTTTCTAGTTTTAATCGATGCATCGACTAGATGGTCACATGTATCCTTGCTATCAACCCGCAACTTGGCATTTGCGAGGTTACTTGCTCAGTTGATAAAATTACGAGCACCTTTTCCAGATTCCCCTATAAAGACAATTCGTCTTGATAATGCTGGTGAATTTACTTCTCAGAGTTTTGATGATTTTTGCATGTCGATTGGAATAAGTGTTGAACACCATGTAGCGCATGTTCATACACAAAATGGTCTTGCAGAGTCCTTTATCAAACGACTTCAATTAATTGCAAGACCGTTACTAATGAAGTCAAAACTACCGATTTCTGCATGGGGACATGCCATTTTACATGCAGCATCATTGATTCGCATCAGGCCTGTAAGTTATCATAATATCTCCCCATTACAAATGGTTTTTGGTCAGGAACCAAATATCTCTCATCTTAGAATTTTTGGATGTGCGGTATATGTTCTGATTGCTCCACCACAACGCACAAATATGGGTCCTCAAAGGAGGTTGGGAATATATGTCGGTTTTGAATCCCCTTCGATAGTTAAATATCTTGAGCCTATGACAGGGAATTTATTTACAGCTCGATTTGCCGATTGTCATTTTAATGAGTCAGTTTTCCCAACATTATGGGGAGAAAATAAACACCTGGGAAAAGAAATAAGTTGGAATGAATTATCGTTATCTCATTTTGATCCACATACCCAACAATGTGAACTAGAAGTTCAAAGGATAATTCATTTGCAAAACTTAGCAAATCAATTGCCAGATGCTTTTGCTGACCCTAAAAAAGTGACTAAGTCACATATACCAGCTGTGAATGCTCCGATTAAGATTGATGTCTCAGAAGGACAAACTCTAGTTGCTAATGAGTCAAACGCACGCCTGAAGCGTGGTAGACCAGTAGGTTCCAAAGATAAAAATCCTCGAAAAAGAAAATGAGCTATATCATGTGATGGTCTAATCGAGGAATCAATGGATTATGAAAAATCTCGAGAAGAGATTAAAGGGTCTCCAAAAGAGACATTAGACATGAATCAGGTACCTGATAATGATGAGATCTCAATAAATTATGTCATGTCTGGTAACAAATGGAACCGAAACAAAATCGACGTCGATAATACTTTTGCATGCAATATAGCACTAGAGATTTTGAATGATAATGTGGATCATGAACCATTGTCAATTGAACAATGCAAGCAAAGAGATGATTGGCCAAAATGGAAAGAGGCAATTGAAGCGGAACTAAAATCTCTATCAAAAAGAGAAGTATTCGGGCCTGTAGTCCGTACACCGGAAGGTGTAAAACCTGTGGGATATAAATGGGTTTTTGTGAGAAAGAGAAATGAAAAAGGAGAAATTGCGAGATATAAAGCTCGTTTGGTTGCACAAGGATTCTCACAAAGACCGGGAATTGATTATGAAGAAACATACTCCCCAGTGGTGGATGCAACCACTTTTAGATTTTTGATTAGTCTGGCAATAAAAGAGAGACTTAATTTCCACTTAATGGATGTTGTTACAGCCTATTTGTATGGGCCTCTTGATAATAATATTTATATGAAACTTCCGGAAGGTTTCAAACTGCCTGAAGCAGTTAATTCAGGTTCTCGAGAATATTATTCAATCAAATTGAACAGATCTCTTTATGGATTAAAACAATCTGGGCGCATGTGGTGTAATCGCCTCAGTGAATACTTATTAGCAGAAGGCTATAAGAATGATCCAATTTCTCCATGCATTTTTATTAAGAGATTTAGCTCTGGATTTGTTATTATTGATGTGTATGTTGATGATTTGAATATTATTGGGACTCCTGAAGAGATCTCATTGACAGTAGAATGTTTAAAGAAAGAATTTGAAATGAAAGATCTTGGGAAAACAAGATTCTGTCTTGGATTACATATTGAGCACTTAAAGGATGGAATCCTTGTGCATCAATCAACATACATAGAAAAAATGCTAAAGAAATTTTACATGCATAATGCACATCCATTGAGCACTCCTATGGTTGTTAGGTCACTTGATGTTAACAAAGATCCATTCCGTCCTCGAGAGATGGATGAAGATATTCTTGGTCCAGAAGTGCCATACTTAAGTGCTATTGGTGCATTAATGTATCTTTCTAGTCACACACGACCTGACATATCGTTTGCTGTCAATTTGTTGGCAAGATTTAGTTCATGCCCAACCCGAAGACATTGGAATGGGGTCAAACACATATTTTGTTATCTTCAAGGTACGAAAGACATGGGATTATTTTTCTCTAATCTATCCAAAACCGAATTGGTTGGTTTTGCGGATGCATGATACTTATCTGATCCTTATAATGCTCGATCACAGACTGGTTATGTATTTACATACGGTGGTACAGCAATTTCTTGGCGCTCAATGAAACAAACAATTACTGCTACTTCCTCTAATCATGCTGAGATTTTGGCTATACATGAGGCTAGTCGTGAATGTGTGTGGCTAAGGTCTGTAACCAATCATATTCGCGAAAATTGTGGTTTACACTCTGGAAAAGTAGCTCTGAAGGTCTTATATGAGGACAATACGGCATGTATTTCCCAACTTAAGGAAGGATACATAAAGGGTGATAGAACAAAACACATCTCCCCAAAATTCTTCTTCACTCACGATCTGCAAAAGAATGGAGACATTGATGTCCAACAGATTCGTTCATGTGATAACTTGGCAGATTTATTTACCAAGGCACTCCCTACTGCTCCATTTGAGAAGTTAATTTATAATATCGGATTGCGTCGTGTCAAAGATCTTATATGATGTATTTATGAGGGGAGCAAAATACGCGTTGTACTCTTTTCCTTATCCATGGTTTTGTCCCATTGGGTTTTCCTGGAAAGGTTTTTAATGAGGCAACATGTCATGCTTATTAAAGATGTGTGTACTCTTTTCCTTTACTAAAGATTTTTTTTACGGGGTTTTTATCTTAGTAAAGTTTTAACGAGGCACACTGTCTTCATAGACATCCAAGGGGGAGTGTTATGAATATTTATCTATGTGGATGTCTATTATGATAAGGACTTTATCAAAGGAGATTTGAATTATTTTATCATTAGGATTATTATCTACATTAATTAAAGTTTAATGTATTATGTACTTCTTATGCCTATAAATAGATGATTTACTCAAGGCATTGTACACAAGTCAATATTCAGAATAATACAAATCTCTTTCTTTTCTCTCAGCTTATTTTGTTCCTATTTCTTTTTGTTCTTGTTTTCACATTATTCACAACAAAAAACATATATTTGAAATAAAATAATATCATTAAATTAAAAAATAAAATACATATCTTATCTACTTACAAAATTTTCTCCAAAACTTTTTTTACTTTACCTTCTCAAAATTTTCATTACATAATTTACTATCTCCAACCCCTATTTAACCCCAAAAACTTTAAATCTCAACCAACTAACTCACCTACCAATCATCCAATAATCATACAAAATATAATTAAAAACTTAAAAATAAAATAAAGGGTAAACTACACTGGCAGTCACCGAACTATTTTTTTTGGCAAAAACGTCACTAACGTTTACTTTTGCTCCTAATTTGTTCACCGTCCGTTAAATAATTAACGGGTCTGCTGATTTGGAATTAACGGTTATATTTAAAAAATTCCACGTTATTTTTTTTCATGTCAGCACACACACGTGACTTGTAACACCCGTGTTTTGGGGTTAGGAGTTAGACGCGTGAGTCGGTTCGAGTCAGTAAAATCGATTTTTATTAAATTAACTTTAGTCTTAATTTAATTGGAATTTAAAATAAAAAAAGAGTGGCATTTTTGTAATTAAGGTGAAAAGGTGGAAGACCACTTTTTGAATCAAAAAGAAAAAAAAGGTTGTCTTCTTCCCTTTACATTTTTCACGTTGGAAGACACCCAAAACCCTCTCAAACCCCAAATTACTATTCCATTTGATTTCTACATCTACTCAAGGTCATTTTCAAAGGTAATTACATATTTACACTCTCCTCGTCATCCTCTACATTTGCATGGTCTTAGATTTCAAAACTACCCATTTTTATATTTTGCAAGTTTGATAAAAGTTTAAATTTTTAAGGGGTTTTTCAATTGATTTTGAATTGTTGAGTTGAGTTTTGTTTTAACCTCATCATAATACACATAATATCTTGAAATGATTGATTTTGGGTGAAAACCCGAAATGGGTCTTTGGGGCCATTTTTGAGGTGTCTAAAACTAAATTTTTGGTGTGTTTTAGGCTTGGGTTGAAGGGTTGATGGTTTAGGGATATTAGAGAAGTGTTTTGGGACCTTTTAGATGCCTTTTGGGTGTTAGAAATCATAGTTTCAGCTGGGTTTTTGAGGGAGCTCGAAAATGGAAATGTTGGGTGATTGTTGGGTTTGAAATTGTTGAAGTATGGCTTGTGTTTGTGGGTTGGATTTGGTGACTGATTTTAGCATCGAATTTGTGAGTAATGGTTGTGTTTTGATTGGCTAGAAACAAGAGGAGACATCGGAGAAGCATCAGGATCGAATCCGGGCATTTAGGAGGCTTGCTTGCTTTCTTGGGTTGCTAAGGGAGGGTGGTGAGTAAAACATTAAATTTGTTTTAAAGTTGGTTCAAGTGTGTGTAGTGGATGTTTTGGAATGAGCTTGGTAGGCCATTCCTAGGTGGGAGTTAAATTGGTAGTTTAACTCCTTGATTGCTATTGATGCTTATTATGCCATTGTCTATTCGATCTTGTGAATTATGGATTGATTTGTTTGTGTGTACCTTGCCATGTGTATGCGATGAAAATGTGATATAATTAGTGGATGCGTGATGTGGTTAAAGAAATTGGCACTAATTAACTTACCGGGTGTAAATGATCGATCATTAGGATTAGTGTGCACACAATTGAGTCAAAACGCGCGTGGCCTTGATGGCGTTGAGTCATCAAGGAGGACTACGGTGATGTAATATTCCACCGGAAATTTATTTATATTCTACATGATGATGAGTGGAATCTCATCCGTAGGGCATGTGGTGATGAGTGGAATCTCGCCCATGCATGGTCCAGTGATGAGTGTAATCCCACCGAGGTAATGTTGTTGTTGAGAGTAAATCCGCACATCCGGGTAAACTAATAGTGGCCAATGAACATGTTCTTATAACTACGATGTTGTGATGTTGATATATATATTGTTGAGCTTAGTATAATGTGAGATGCCATATTATGACTCTTAAAAGACTAGCTATGTTGCCTTGTTGATGCCTATGTAGATTATGTATGAGGTTGGGGATTTGCATGCTTGGACCCTGCATTGTTGTTGTTTTTGATTTTAGAGCATCCTCACTAAGCTTCTAGCTTACGCTCTCATTTTCAACAATGCAGATCATTAGCGTGGTGTTAGCAAGGAGCAAGGCGAATAGGCTTTTCAAGTGTAGTTGCTCAAGTATGATTTAGTAATTAATATGGTAGTTTAGCAATGGAGCTATTATGTGTTTTGTATAAGCATTGTTTGACTCATAAGTGTTGTTGAATGCCTATGTTTGGCTTGATTTTGTAAACCATACTATGCCTTGATGAATGCTTGAGTGAATGAAGTCATGCTTAGATGTTTAGGTTGCTTTGGTTGTATATGCAAACCTCATATGTGATAACTTGTGCCTTATGGCTTTTCGAGCTCTTAAGTATGCCCATATATGCAAAATTTACCCCTATGTGTGAATGCCATGTATGGATGCTTTGTTAATCACCTTGTTGCTCTATACGCTAGTCATTGGTCGTAGTATGTTGTATGGATGTTTGCATGAGCTTAGGGGAGTCCAAAAATGCATTTAGAGTTGTGTTTGGTGTTGTTTTTGCTGGTTTTGGAGTATTGAAGAGCAGGGCGTATCGGTACGCCTAAGAGCCGTATCGATACGGTCTTGCCTGCAGAACTCAGTTTTGGCTGGGCGTATCGATACACGGGGGTGTATCGATACGGTCTTTGCTCACTAGAATTCAGTGTTGGCTGGGCGTACCGATACACTAGGGTGTATCGATACGCTCTTGACTCACTGGAATCCTGAGGGTTTGGTGAGTTGAAAGCGTATCGGTACGATGTTGAAGCGTATCGGCACGGTTGAATCTCGTTGACTATGCGATGTTGACCGAAAAGGGCGTATCGATACGCTCAAGGGCTGTATCGATACGGTCTTCACTGTGTTGACTGATTGAGTTGACCTGGTCAAGGCGTATCGATACCCTTGACTGAGGTATCGATACGGCCTGCCTTGAAAGCTTAAAATGGACTGCTTGAAGTGTGGTTGTGGATCGAATGTGTTTCTTTATTGATGTGTTCCGCTGTCGTGAATCACTTAGAAATTAATATGCCTTTAGACAAGATTAAAATGAAAGGAAATTTTTAGGGTTGCTAACCGAAGGGGAACCTTAACGGGTTTCGCTTCGGTTTTCCCCGTGTGGCCTACTCGGACCGGCCATCCGGCCAGACCGGGACGAAGGGGTTACATGACTTTTACCCAAGAAATGCACAAGGGATTCGAAAGACAAACACCCAAAGTTAGAAATTAAGATGGGATACATGTTCATTATCCAAATGAGGTTATCAGTACCTTAGAATCAAGTTGCATCTCTCCATTACTATCGGCAACAAAGGATGCGCCATGTGCCTTTAACCAGTCAACACAATCCTCCAATCCATCGGAGTCTTTCTCATCATTTCTTTCATTTGTAGGCATACCACTGTTGAAGCCCATCACCTACGCAATGTACGAAACAAAAACTTGAGGACGATAGGAACGAGACATACAACTTACAGCTTTATACCGCATTTTCTCAACATAGAGATCTGCAAAAAGAACAAATGAAAGAAAAACCTCAGTGCTCCTTTGATATATGCATTCAGTTCTTGCATCGAGAAAACCCAAAGAATACATACCCATAAGGCAGGCATTCAAGTTAGGTGTCGTTTTGTATAATCTGAAGAACATGACATAATTTCCTGAAGTCGTTGTTGCACGAACTGCAGTATAATACCCAACCCGATCAACACATAAAAAGATTAAATAAATACGATTCAAAAAGTTAACGGAGATTATGCATATGATTTGCAGAAAGAGAGAATGAAGCAAAGGCGCTATACCGGAGGAGTACGACGATTAAAAGAAGATTCAGCTGCAGTAGAGAAACGAGAGTTTGCATAAGCCAAAGCCAGAGACCTTGAAGTCGTTAAATTCTTCACTGCAACAAAAAGGAAGCAGCGAAATCATCAAAATTAAACAAACAAATCAGTCGAAACACTTTCTTTTTTCCTTTTTCTTTTCAATTGATTTTGTTTTTGAGTTTCTGCTTACCTCTTTGAAGTGAAAGTCGCTTCATCATTTTCGTTTCGTTTGTGAATGAGCCAACTAGATGTTAAGATCAATAAATAAAAAGGGAAGGGTAAAAGTCACGTGTGTGTGCTGACATGGAAAAAAAATAACGTGGAATTTTTGAAATATAACCGTTAATTCCAACTCAGCAGACTCTTTAATTATTTAACGGAAGGTGACCAAATTAGAAGCAAAAGTAAACGTTAGTGACGGTTTTGTCAAAAAAATAATTTGGTGATCAAAATAGGAATAAAACGATAGTTGGGTGACTGTCAGTGTAGTTTACTCTAAAATAAAATGCCTCGTCCTTTTCCGAGGCATGCCTGCAGCAGCCTCATTTACGTGGCATGCAGACCTGAATGCATGTAAAATGCAGAAATCGAACTAGTTGAAATTAGAGGAGAACAATCCGTCTTCAAACACCGAAGCCCTGCATGGCTGCCACATGGACATGGATAAAGATTTTGAGCATTGTTCGAAGTCAAATTACAAGCTATCGGACTTTAAATTTTCACTATTTAAGGTTGAATTATAATTCTTCGGTCTTCATTATTTTAATATTAATATAAAAGTTACTGATAAAAACAAATTCAACGCAATCCGACTTCGGTTTTACTGTAAAAATAATAATGGTGTTAGAAAAAAAATTCAGACACAATATTTGTGTCTTTTTGCTATTAAAAGAGGTATGGGCAGCCGGGGAATTGAGTGATTTTTTTTTAATATGCTGGCAAGGGCACTTGTTCAATTTTTTTAATTTTTTTAAGAAAGCACACACAGTATAGCAACATTGATGCTTAAACTCGAATCGCCAAGATAATAAACATTATCTTTTATCAATGGACACACGGAGCTGAGCGAAATTGAGTGAATTTAATTAAGAAGGTGAGGACATATTTACAGTACAAACTGAATAATCAAATTCAAGCAAAAGAAAACCGCTCCAAGCCATGTGATGTGATTGCAACATTTGTTACAACTAAGACTTTTTTAAAGGGGTAAAGTTATGGTCCCTGAATTTGGTGTGTGTTTTCTTCTAATTTGGCCTCTATACATTTTTCGTTAACATTAATTTGAAATTTGTCAATATGATATAATCTCAAAATGTCATATAATCAAAATGTATAAAAATCTAAGTTTATAGACTAAAATGTACCCAAAAAGTGCACAAATCAAAATTTAAAAATATATTAAGTTCAAAACTAATTACTCACTCCGTCTCACTAAAACGATCATATGTTGATATTTTTTTGTCAAAAATTTTTCAACTTTGAAAATAGTTTATTTAAATACTTTAATTAATTTTTTTTTTTGAAAATAGGATCTTTTATTGATTAATCAACACTACTCCGGGCCTCGTTAAAAAACCTTCCTAATCCTAAAATGGAAGAAAAAGAGTGCCCCGAAGTAATGTGTTACACAAAACTAACGCAACCTGAAAAATAACCCAGATTCCAATCCGAAGAACAATTTTAACAAAATACAGAAATGAAGTAAGATGGCCGGCAAGCTAATCATTCTCAGAAGCCTAAAACAGCTTGCTCATCCTCTATGCAAAGCAGCGAAACTAAGGGGAAATGAACATCAATTCGTCCTTCTAGTGTGCTATTACCTTTGCCAATCTCAAAAATTGTAACCGTCCAGCACTATCACGCTGTTATACCATCAGAGCTGGGCGAAGACCGAAACCAAAGCAGCGGCCTCTGTCTAGACAAACCGACTTTCGCCAATTTGTCCGCCGTACCATTCCCCTCTCGAGAAATCACCTGAACACTCCAACCAAAATCAGAACAAAACTTTGAACAAGCATCAACTAAAGAACAAAATATCTCAGGAGATAAATAAGGATTATTAATCCAATCCACAATAATAGAACAATCAGTTTCAATAATCAGTTTGGAATTATCAAACCAAGGTGAAGAGCGAAACAATTTGCACGCTTCCAATATCGCAAGGAGTTCCGCAGTCGTTGCATCAAAAAAACCTGCAAACTTAGAAAATTGGATTAGAATAGTATTACAATGATTAAAACAAACACCACCAATACTTGCCTTTCCAAAACCACCGACCACAACTCCATTAACTTGAAATTTTAGAATCCCAACAGCAGGAGTTTGCCTTATACTATGCACCTTAACCTTCTAATTAACAATAATCTCTTTGAACAAACTTGGATTGAAGATCAAATCCGCCGGGGAAGGGGACGCGAGGGGCCACTTCGCCTTGCACCAAAGGCTAAGATGGGTTATGCAAATATCAAAGAGATATTTCGCTGACAAAGTGGAGCTCGAAAAGATTACTTCATTCCGATATACCCAAATGGACCACACCAAACACTGAAAACCCATAAGCCAAATCTCTTGACTCTTGAAAGGACTGGGCAATGAAAACCACATCAACATCAAATCCCTAAAACTACCTGGGCATACAAAAGTAATGTCCCACAGATTGCACCAAAGTTGCCAAATTAGCCATGAAAAGTGACACATACAAAAAATGTGTATCAGTGTTTCATCTGACGCTTTACAGAAAGGACACATCAGATCAGCCAAGCTAGAGACTCCTCTTTTATGGAGCTGATCTTTGGTAAGAACTCTCTCATGGATCGCCTTCCATATAAAAGCTTCAACCTTCGGAGGAGCCAAATTAATCCACACTTTCCTCCATATCTCGTCCTGACAAACACTATCGTTCACCAGTAATTCGCAGTACGATTTAGTGTTATAGAACCCATTTGCCACTGCCGACTATCGAATGCTATCATTGTGTAATCTACCTGGGATTACACAATTAATGCACTGCAGGAATTCAGACCAGACTGCCTCTTCCCAACTAAATATTCTTGTTGAGAAATATTTTGATATAACAATTATGTGAAAAATGTTTTGGACTTGTTTAAAGATTTCAAAAATAATTCAAAGTCCTTAAAACTTGAAAAATATGTTTAAAATATTTTTGACTTTGCACCTATATCGAATATACATTTTATAGTCAAAAATTAGCCAAAATTGTGTTTTTAAGTGGAAGTTTCGAAACCTTCCCTACAAGGTTTCGAAACCTCTCTAGGCAATAAGCTATTGTTTTTGAAACCTTAACAAAGGTTTACAAACCTCTATTAAGGTTTGGAAACCTTGGCACAAAGGTTTCGAAACCTCTATGAAGGTTTGGAAACCTTGGCACAAAGGTTTCGAAACCTCTTTGAAGGTTTGGAAACCTTGGCACAAAGGTTTCGAAACCTCTATGAAGGTTTCGAAACTTTGGCCCTGTAACGGCCATAAACGGCTAGTTTTTACAAATCCCTTCTTAAGGTTTCGAAACCTCTTCAATGGTTTCAAAACCATTGTGCAGGTGAGCATTTAAAGCTCGACTTTAATGGCTTCCAACGGCTCCAAAACATCTCCAACGGCCATAAACGGCTAGAATATCATTCCACACTATAAAAGCAACCTTGAGACACTTGAAGATGGTTAGAGACAATATCCAAGCTTCATGATCAAGAGAAATAGCATTTAAGTCTTTATTCTTCATTTCTCTTGTATATATTGTATAAAGAGTGTTTTTCATTGTTTTATTCTTTACACTCTTGTGAGCTTAATTCTTGTAAACACCCACCTTGTGAGGCTTTCATTGTTTACACAAATTACCTTGTAAAAGGGAGAGGTTCTAGTTTAGCCTTGAGAGAAAAACTAGAGTGGTTCTATCTTAGCCATTGAAAAGATAGGGTTGTAAGGTTATCCCTTTGGCCTCAAAAGGAAGAATTCATATTAGTGAATTGGAAAATCCTTAGTGGTGTGCTAAGGTAGTGGATGTAGACTTTGGTTAGAAAGTCGAACCACTATAAAATCATCGTGCAAATTGTCTATCATTTTTATCGGTTTTAGCCAATTCTTTCGGGAGTTCAATTCAACCCTCTTGACGGTTTTAGAAGATCGATTCGAGCGTGCTACAAGTCCAACAATTCTTCGACGAAGAATATTGCCATACACCGTTGACAAGAGAGCCAAACTCCGCTATTGGCCCGACCTTCCTGTTAGCTAAAGAATATATGCGAGGGAAAGCATCTTTAAGTGACCCCACACCAGTCCAATTGTCCAACCAGAACGAGACTCTTTTCCCATCCCCAATGACTATTTTGATATTCTTTGAGAAAATACTATTGGGATTTGATAGAGGGGTTACGATACCTTTCCACAGCCAAGATTTGTTCGTGGCCCTA
Source organism: Hibiscus tridactylites (assembly GCA_958450335.1). Taxonomy (NCBI): domain Eukaryota; kingdom Viridiplantae; phylum Streptophyta; class Magnoliopsida; order Malvales; family Malvaceae; genus Hibiscus; species Hibiscus tridactylites. Next base: position 27,541,243 of record OY288277.1, on the reverse strand, counting down.
AGATTAGAAGGCAATAGGTAAACGGATCTATTTTCATACTTCGCTGAGATTACTCGACGCTAATAGCTGTTGACTTCTGACCCGAACCTCCAAAGCCATTTGTTGAGAAGGGCTCTATTTTTGGAGCTGAAGTCGAACAAACCTAGCCCTTCGAAACGTTTTGGCAAACATAGCACTTCCCAACTGATCCAATGAATCTTTTTAGTTTCCTTTTGATTTCACAAAAAATTAACCACTAGCTTAGTAAGCTCCTTGCTGACTGACTTGGGCATAAGAAACAAAGATATGAAATAAATTGGGAGGTTAGAAATCGCCGATTTAACCAGAGTGATTCTTCCCGCAAAGGATAGCAATTTAGACGAGAAAGAAGACAATTTGGCACGAACTTTTACTATTTGATTAAAAGTTTTTAAAATATATTTTTTTATATTTTTATCAATAATAAATTTTAAATTACAAATTGTCGAAGTTAAAAAAATTTGACCCAAAAAACATGAACATATGACAATTTTAGTGGGACAGAGAAAATACTATTTTATCCCTTTTAATACCGAATGTAAGAGATTTCTCTTATTCTACTTTGGTAATGTCATTAGACAATTATTTTTTTAATTATCTTTATTATTTTTAAGATTTTGTACTGATTAATTCGAATTGATATTTTGTTTTCAGCAACTTGCACTTGCTTTGCATTCCATTTTCTTGGCGGGCACAAAGATTTCGGAATGATAATTCAAAATGTAAAGACAGAACAGATCCTCGTTGGGTTTCTTTTGTTTACCTCCGTGAAAGACTGAAACTTTTCAGACCATCCTCCGCTATGTGCTGTAAGTTGTCTGGTCCCAGATTTCCACTCGTCAATCAACGGTGGATTATAATTAACAATAACATGTTCTAATCGTTCATGTCACTGTCAAACAGTTGCAATATTCAATCTTGGATTCTCCTCCTCTACTTTTTTTCAAACTTTTTGGTTGAATTTGCGTACGCGTTTATGCCAAAACTAGTTGTAGTTTCACACTAAGGTTTGTGGTTTCGGATTTCAGATAAGAAATGAAAACTAATCACCAAAAGCAGACATTAAATACTAATCGTTTTAATGTAAAAACTGTTTGAATATACAATTAAACAACAAAAACCATCATCTGTGTTGATAACCAAAACAAAAGAAACAAGCAAATCTTTGAAACCAAACACTTGTGTTTTCTTTTACAAAGTAAATCATCGTCGTCGTCGAACATCAGAAACCTGAACGTTATTTATCTTTGGCTTTGGGCTTTGCTGATACGAACCAACTTTCGAGCCGCCGCCACCGGCCATTGAGGGGTAGTTTAATGAAGAAGAAGAACCATTGTTGTTGTTGCCCTTTGGGCTGCTAACCAAACCAAGACCCGACCTTTGCTCGAAAAACTCCACCGTCGGTGGCTGAAACTCCGACCTTGTCCGCCTATGCGACGAGCCCTCGACGGACTCCGCCGGTGACTGCCCCATTAACAAATGGTAGCCGCGGCTAGACCCAACGGACATTGAGCGGTAACGGTGAGTAGGCTTCTTTTGCTTCCTCATGGCATGGATCAGATAAGGAATTAAACCTTCCATGATTGCAGGATTGTAAGAAGAAAAGGTTGTGAGAAATATGTATTTATAGCAGAGGTGGAGGTTGATTGTCGGAAAAGAAATGAATTTGAAAATGTGGGTTAATATGACGTTGTCAGAATTTATGGACTGCCAATATAGAATGATAATACCACCAAAGGAGAAATAAATCTATGGATTGCGTTGCTAACAATCAAGACAAAAATAAATGCAAGAAAGATATTTATCATCTCGCGATAAGTAGTATATATTAGAATAATTTCTCCACGATTTAATCTTGTGTGTGATATTTTAACAAATGAGTCTAATATCTTTTCCAAAACAATATAGGTAAAATAATAGAAGAATTTATGATTATATTTGTTTATAAATCGATTTAGTTAAAAAAAGTTTTATTTTTAATGATCCATTTTTATCGTTGTATATATTATAAGATATTGACTTAAAGGTATCATAAGTCTTTGAGCGTATAAAAAAAGTTAATTATGTTACTGAATTTTTTTCCACCAAATTATTTCTTTATACTCTAAAATTTCATCAATTCACCCCTTTTGATTAGCATCGATTGTTAAATCGAATAATTTTTTATCGATTGGTGCAACATATTGTTTACAATGTTCTAACTTGGCTTTTTTATAATTTTTTATTTTAATTAAAAATTCTTTGAAAGTTTTAAAAAATTTTAAAAATTTTAAAAATAATTTTCTTACAAATCTATAAATGGTATATGATTGAACTGTAGTGTTTCACGTGACATGAATATCTCAAGAAAAAATAAGCTTCAAAAATCATGTCAAATGGCTTGATTGATTTAATTTATTAATTTGAGAATTTAATTAGATATACCAAAATATAAAAACATATTTTTTTAAAAAAATTAAAGACTTAATATACCTTTAAACCTAAAATATATTGTTTTATTACGGAATTGATATAAAAATGTAGTTATTGAAACAAAACAATGGATAAGGTGACGAGATTAGGTTAGATGAAGACATAACTTTAAATGTTGGGAAGATAACACAAAATCCATGTAACAACTTTAGAAAAATGTCTTTTTAGTGGATATTTCTTTGGCGCATCGTTTTGAATGACATATGTTTCTGACTTTGAATTTCCAGAATTGAATTTTAGTACTCAAACAATGTGGATATAACTTTTGACTTTGTTAATTAAAGGTTTAATGCTCAATCATTATTTTTTTTAGTTTGATACTTAATATTTTTTTCGAGCTACTTTAATACTTAACGGTTTATTCTGTAATTTAAATCAGATTTTTCAATAATAAATATTAAAAAAATATATTATCCAATAGAATACGACATGTGCCATATTTATGATATTTTCTTTAATTTTTATTTTTTTAAAATAAAAAAATATTAATTTTATAACCCCTGCCAAAATTTCTAGTTTCTCGAAAACCACAAACTCAAACTTAAATTCCTAAATTCTTTCCTTCCCACACCACCTATTCAACCACCACGTTCCTGTTGATTGACCTGTTTATGTTGGGTGTTGTTCTTTTTTTTCCCGTTTTCTGTTGTTTTTGTCATGTTTGTATGTTTCCTGTCATTTTATGTTTGAATAAAAGTCGGTTTCCTTTTGTTCAAAAAAAAAGATTAATGACAAAAAATAAATATATGTATTATATATAATATAATGATAATTAAAGTTTAAAATAAAATTATTAACTATTAATCGATGAACCTAAAATTAACCGACCGATTAATTAATTTTTTTGATTCGATCGATTAATTCGATTAAAATCAAAATTTGAACACTCTTACTGTTCAGCCTTAATTAAACTAGAAACTACTGGGATTTGGGATAAACATCAGCAAATTCAAATTAATGAAAAAAAGCCAAGAAATTGGAATCTGTCAAACCCTAGGAGATGGGTTACAGCGGAGCATCTTTTGCCAAACACAATGAATTTCTAGTTCTCGGTTGCCTGGTCAACCCTTGGCAAGGATGCTCATGGATTGAATTTTTAGTCGATTCATATCGATTTGAAAATTTAACACATTTATCTGGAATTTATTTGATTTAAATTCAATTTAAATTTAGAATAAAAATCTAAACTCGACCTGGTTGTCCTAACATAAATAAAAAAATAATATTATTTTATTTATATTTGATAAAATAGAGAGTTAATTAAAAAAATACAAATAAAGAGATAACATCATAATAATTATTTTATTTTTATGAGACAAAATAAGAAGATAATTGAAATATATATAAAGAGATAGATATTGTGGTAATTATACATAAATATTTAAAACAAAAATAAACTATCATTTAGGGTCGAGTCGGGTACCAAACCATGCCTCATCTTAAAAGAAACAACTCGAACCCGACACAAATTCATTTTTTTCTTAAAAAAAACTTCGACCTTATAAGAGCGAAAACCGCTGAAACTGGGTCAAATAACTATTCTTAGTCTTAGTCAAGTTATGGTGGGAGATTGAATAGATATTGCCGGCCGGGAACCACAGAGTGAGAGACGGTCGGGAATCGATCCGCCTCTTTCCAACGAAATTGTCGTCGGTCCCTCAATGAGAACTGCCGTCGAAGAGAAGATCTCATCCGCCACACCTATAACCTTGGAAGTAAGGCCAAGAGGTGCTGGGAAGACTGATATCCATCGAGCGGCCAAAAAAAACCTTGCAAAAAAGTTAGAGCCGTAAAGAGAAAGAAAAATCACTCGAGAGTAGAATGAAAGAGGTTGGACGGTGGAAGGAAGTCAGTTGACGTCCAGAAACGCAAAAATTATCGAATGAAGAAAACTTCGGTATTGCAAAACGAAAGAAATTTTGATAGTATATTTTTTAATTTCTTTTAAAACAATGCAATTTAATTTTGAAGTCAATGTAAATAGTTTATGTTCTCTGGAAAATATACTACCGTTAAAATTTTGATAGTATATTTTTTTAATTTCTTTTAAAACATAAATATCCAAAATAATATTATTTTATATATTTAATATTGATATTATATTTTAGTATTATCTTTTTAAAAACAATATTAATTTAAATATTTAGAAAAAAATGATTATAAACAAATAAGTTTTAGGGTTTATTTTATGTATTCAATATTAATATAATATTCTATTATTTTTTTAAAATATTTAGAAAAATCATTATAAAAAACAAGTTTCAGGTCTTTTATTATTTTCTTTATAAAGTTTGAAGAACTTTAATACTTAGGGATCCTCTTAATTATGTCCTGAGCAGTAGAATTTTTAATGAAATTTCTTTGTTTTGTTTTATCTTTTTAGTTTTGTTCTGCCCTTCGAATTAAATGTAAATTTAAGTTTTGGTATTTGAATTGTGATATTCGGATATGTTATCAGGTATTATTTGCATTGGTATTTGCTTCTTCTTTTTTTCGGGTTAGAGATAAATAAAGTTATCCGACAAATCAAGATTGATTTCGTTTGGACTCTAAATGGAGAAAGGGGGAGGCCAAGCATCTAGAGGAGAGAGAGGTTCCCGGCGGGCAGAACCGTGGAACATGGAGAAGCTGCAAAGACGATTAGTGAATGGACAGTATTTGTGGACAATTTGAGCAAAAGAGTCACAAGATCGGCGTTGAGAGAATTATTCAGTCATCATGATAAGGTGACAAAACTGTTTATACCGATGATTAACAACAAAGTGCGATATCGAGACATGACGTTTGCGTTCGTTTCCATGGCATCAAAGACTGAAATGGATCGGGTGATTGTAAGGCTAGAAAAAACGGTGATAGACGGGTCGGTGGTCAAAGTATTTAAGGCAAGGTTTCCAAGGGGCAAGGAAGAGTTACATAGAGAAAGGAAAAACTGGGAAAAGAGGGAAATGAGCCGAGGAGAGTTTTTTTCTCATCCACCGATGTAGGAAGTTGGTTACTATTCTGAAGAAAATAGAAAGAAAACGTATAAAGAAGTTCTCATCAATAATGGGGCAGCCAAAGGAATGAAGGAAGGATATGCGTTAATGGATTTTAAGATCCCAGCAAATGACACAGTATGGTTGAAGAGTTGCTTGGCAGAGGTTATCAAGGAAAGTTTGAAATAGATTTTGTTCAGATAGCTCTTTTAAATGATGGTATTGATGTGAAGGTTGTGAATTGGGGTGTTGAATGTGAATCTTGTGTGATCATCTTCAAATCTGTTAATGAGCTAGAGGAAGCATGGAACCTCAAAAGAGAAGCCTTATGTTACTGGTTTGAATTCATCAATAAACTATTAATCAAAGGGATTCCTCATTATTTTTGCAACATCAGATTATATGGGATTCCATTACTTTGCTGGCACGTGAATTTCTTTGAAGCACTGGGCAACAGATGGGGTATGTTCGTTGGGTTAGAAGCAGGCACTTCTTCAAGAGAGAGATTGGATATGGCGAGTTTTATGATTAGAACGGCAAGCATGGAAACTATACCGGATAAAATTAAGATTTCTTCGATGGGTTTCCCTTTCGTGATTTAGATAAAAAAAGGAAGGTTTCATAAAGATGTTGTCGACAATGAGATTGACATGAAGGATGTTAAATTCGCGGATAAATGGCCGGAAAATGATCTCAACGAATCGGAGGCATGGCAAGGGGATGGTGGAGATAGACAATGGGAGAATGAACAGTCATCGGGAGAAGCGACTGATAGATCGGAACAGTCACGGTCAGTGAGGGCTGAAGGGACGGTTCTTGGGAATGCATGAGTGGTTAACTCGTCTTTATTTCCACCCATTAATACGCACGTTGATAATGGGGAAGGGGTTGACAAAACTAATGACTTCAAGGGGACTATATCATCGGACCCGGGGATGGGTGAAGGTGTCCACGTAAGGGATAAATTGCAGCTACAGGATTTGGATTTGGGCCATAGTGACATACAAATGAAAAAGGGTGAGAATGAGCCGGCTGATGTTGATCCAGTAGGGTCAAGTAATTTGGAAAGGGTGGGACGGGTCAACCCCGATCCGATTTCTCCCACAAAAGGGTTTAGTGGTTCGAGATTTAAGAATTTCATAACCAGAGGAGGGTCCGTAGAGTGGGTTCCGGATAGCCTTGAGGTTTTGGGTAGGAGCCCTCGCAACAGTTCTTCCCCTCCTTCTTTTGGAATTTACCAGAATTTCGACATGAATTCAGCCTCACTTTACTCAAATGGTCTATTTAGAGCGGGTTGTAGGAGGAGATTTCGGCAAGTGGTGAGAGAAGTTTTGGAGAATGCCGCTGCTCCGTCCGAAAACGCTGAGAAGAATTCGAGGCTTGGGGATGAAATTTCAGCAGTGGGTCTCGAAGCAGAGTCGGTTTGGGAGATCAGCAACATACTTGAAATATCCTTCAAAGGAGGCAAAAGTGAAGTGATAAGCAGAATTCGTGACATGGAGAGGGAGTTACACGAGGTAATTTAGGGATGTTATTCTGGGTTTTACAAAATTCATTATTTATAGATTTCTCAATTATTACATGGAACATTCGGGGCATTAGAAGAAGGGAGAAGAAAAAAGCTGTCAAAGATCTCTGCAGGCAACGTAAAGGATTGATGATCTTTTTACAAGAAACGAAGGTCGAAACAATTCAAAGAAGTGAGGTGAAAAGTTTATGGGGTAATGGAGACTTTAATTTTGGATTTTCATCGACAATTGGTTCTGCGGGTGGGCTGGTGAGTATTTGGGATGGTAATTTTTTTGAAGTTTCCGATACTGTGATTAAAGATCGATTCATAGCTATTGTTGGGGTTTGGAAGAAAACGAATTTCAGGTGCGGTTTTCTGAATATTTATGGTTCGTCATGTGACAGTGAGAAAGAAGTTTTTTTGCGAAACTACTCGATTTTACGAATTCGTGGCAAATCCCATGGTGTTTAGGAGGCGATTTTAATGTGTTCTTGAATCCGGAGGAGAAAGTAGGCTTCTCTCTTAATAGATCGACGATGATGTTGTTCAATCAATTTGTGAACAATGCTGGTTTATTGGACCTGCCGTTAGGGGGGGAAGTTTACTTGGAGCAACAATCGAGACCCACCGACGTTCATACGTTTGGATAGATTTTTGGTCTCAGCTAGTTTTGTTTCCGAGTTTCCACTTATAGTGCAAAAATTGATGAACAAGTCCATCTCGGATCACAATGCGGTTTGGCTTACGGTTGAAAAGGAAAATTGGGGACCAAAGCCTTTTAAATGCTTCAATTCGTGGTTCACAGAAGAGGGCTTTGAAGGGCTGGCTGTGGATACGCTCAAGAAATTAAAGAATAGGAATCAAGACGGAAAAATCGGATGGTTAATTAAAGGGGCGAAAGAGAAGTTGAAGGTTTGGAGTAGAAAGAAGGGTCGAAATTACTTGACTCTCATTCCATTGCTGGAAAAGCAAATTACGGAATTAGAGGCCATCATTCAAAGAGGGGATGGAAGTTTTGGGGACTTTCAAAAGCTTTGTGGATTGAGAAGCAAATTGTGGGATCAGTATTGGAAAGAAGAATTACAGTGGCACCAAAAGTCCCGATTAAATTGGCACGTTCAAGGGGACAGGAACACGCGCTTTTTTCATATGGTCGCTTCAGGTAGAAGACGTTCTAATTCCATTCACAGTCTTGAATTCAAGGGCAAAGTGTTAACAAATATGGATGATATCAAAGAAGCTATGCAAGTCTTTTTCTCCAAAAGCTACAATTTAAATCCTGTTTTGGAGGTTACAGAGATGAAACTGGATTTCTCCAAACTCAGTGATGAACAATCGTCTTCCCTACAAAGTCGGTTCTCAGAAAATGAAGTTTGGGGGGCCCTAGCAAGCTCGGATGGCAATAAGGCTCCTGGACCCGATGGTTTCAACCTTAACTTCTTTAAAAAGTTTAGGGATTATTTGAAAGGTGATATCCTGAGGTTTTTTAATGAGTTCTACGAGGAAGGTAGTTGGGACGCAAGAATCAACCACTTGTTCATAACTATAATTCTGAAATTTTCGAATTCGTTCTCACTTGATGAGTTTCGTCCCATAAGCCTCGTTAGTGGCATGTACAAGCTTCTGTCAAAGGTACTTGCAAGAAGAATGAGCCAGGTGATGGATTCTATTGTGAGGGAAACGCAATTCACCTTCATACAAGGGAGGCAAATTTTGGATTGTTCATTAGTGGCGAACAAAGCTATTGATTCCAAGAGAAAATCAGGTGTCGAAGGTGTTGCTTTCAAAATAGATTTTCAGAAAGCTTACAACATTATAAGCTGGGATTTTTTGATGATCGTTTTAAAACAGTGCGGATTTACAGATGTATTTCCACTGTATCCATTTCAGTGCTAGTTAATAGGGTGCCGACGGAAGCTTTCGCGATTTTTAGGGGTTTGAGACAGGGGTGTTCGCTTTCTCCATTGCTGTTCAATGTCGTCGGAGAGGCCTTGAATCTAATGCTAAAAAAGGCAGTGGGTTGCAATTTATTTGAAGGATTTCAAATAGGTAATCGAAATTCGCCTATTAAGGTGTCTCATCTTCAGTTCGCGGACGACCTACTAATATTTTGTGGAGGTTCTGAAACGCAAGTACGTAACGTGAAAAGGGTATTAAGAGTATTTGAGTTGGCAGCCGATTTGAAATTGAATTTGAAGAAAAGTAAAATGTTCGGAATAAATGTATCCGATCAAGTTTTAACCAGGTGGGCTGATGCTGTTGGTTGTTCGATTGGATCTCTTCCTACCACGTATTTGGGGTTGCCGCTGGATCAGTAAAGAACTCTTTTGGATTATGGGAACCAGTGCTGAAAAAGATAGGTGAACGATTAGCTGGTTGGAAACCAAAATTCCTGTCCATGGGGGGTCAATTAGTTATGATAAAATCTATGCTTTCGAGCTTACCTATTTACTTCATGTCGTTGTTTAAAATTCCCGAGGCAGTGGTTGCGGCATTAAACAAATTGGTGTCTAATTTCTTGTGGGGTGGGAACAGTGATCAGCGTAAAATTCACCGGGTTAGCTTGGCAGCGGTGTGCAACCCAAAAGAATCGGGTGGTCTTGACATTGTCAAGTTTAAACTTCTCAATCGATCCCTATTGAGCAAATGGAGTTGGAGATTTGGGAATGAAGTAAATAGCTTGTGGAGAGGGTGATCGAGGCAAAAATTCCAAATAGCAGGGCAACTCTTCTTCCCTAAAAATCTACAAGGAAGCAATCGACCTGGATCTGGTATGACATTTCGAACTCACTGCACAAAGAAGATTACTTGGGCAATCTGATCTGTAACAATCTGTCTATAAAAGTGGGAAAGGGAACGAAAATTTGTTTTTGGGAAGATGTTTGGGTTGGCTCGAGTTTGCTACGTACAACTAGTCGAATTGTTGGCAGCAAAAACGGGGGTGGAATTTTTCCTAGAATCTGAGTGGGCCAAGGATCGAAGATTGATTATAGAGTCGGATTGCAAAGTGTTATGTGAATGAGTCTTTGGATTGTGTTCTCCACCACCGGCCGTTTCTACAATGGTGAGCGAGTTGAAGAACGTGGTAGAAAGATTTGGGATGGTTTTAACTCACATTCCAAGATACTTAAACACAGAGGCAAATTCTCTAGCAAAACAAGGGATTGGGTGAATATATTTGTAGTAAAGCAGTTAGAGGACGGGTTTCCTCACCCCCTCGTGTCAGGGGTGTTGGTTGGATTTGGTTGTGTAATTGTTCTACCCGGATGTATGCATTTTTATATAATTAATAAATAATTAGTGGGGCACTCTTTTCCCCTTTCACTAGGAAAGGGGTTTTTAATGAGGTCGTGTTACCTTTCAAAAAAAAAGCTTGATTTCGTTTAAGAATTATCCTTATTCAGTGTTAAGAGGGTTTAAAGTTTGGGAAAACAATATGATCCATAATCGCCACATTATTTTACCGAAAAATAAATTAACGTATTCCATTTAAAAATTAAGTCGATTTTTTCGAAATATTATGAATGTAAAAAGTTTCGGCTAAAAGCAGGTGTGGAAACATAAGGGTTTTTTGGGGCGTGGGCCCCTACTATATTTTTTCTAATAGTAATAAAATAATTTTTTAGAAAGAGAAGTTAAAATTAATTTTATATCCCTTTAATCTTTTTAAAATTTTATCATGACTCCTCAAAATTTTAATTTTATAATTGTCATGTTTATAAATTCCTAGTTCTCCATTAAAACTAAATGTGCAAAATTATGTGGAATTAGAGGGCAACAAAGAAATATGAGTCGATCTAATTTAAATGGTTTGCAAAATTGAGTCCATCGATCATAGTTTAGGTATATCGTGTTCACAAGGCTATCAAAAGAACTAATTCATTACCTAACGGAGCTTGGTCTAGGTGATAAGCGGTTTGATATCGCTTAAGCATGTCTCGATTTCGAGGCTTTGTGTATGCAAAAAATCTCTACTGGAAGACTCATTTACCATAACCAGATGTGTGACGCGTGTCAATTCGAATTAGTTTGAGAAAAGCCCTGAAAATTTAGTAGGACAAAAAAACTAAATCATTAGATGCGCAAACGTTGTTTTCACAAGTGCCTTAGTTTTAGTGTTTAGGAATTTTGTCTAGGGTCTAGTGTCTAGGGGTTTAAGTGTATGGCTTTTGAATTAAAGAGTGTTGTTAAAAATTATGGTTTAGGGTTAAAGTTTAAAGTGTACAAGTTAAAACTTAAAATCTCTAACAATATTACCCTAAAAACTAAACCATACCATCTAAACCTTAAATTCTGAACTCACACATTTAAACTCCTACACCTTAAAATTAAGACGTTTGTAAAAAAAATTATTTTCACTGACGATGCATGAGACATTTTCCATTTTATTATTGGCTAAATCTATCTTAATTTGTTATGCAAATTTTAATTATCTTTATCAAATATTTTTAATTGACTTTAATTATTTTTAATATTATTTAAACACATGTTATTTATTTTTCTCAATTTCATATCGAAACACCATGCACGAAACTGCCCAGAAAGTTCTATTTATTAATAGGATGAGTCTATCACGCTCGACGAGCACCGATGAGCACCACTAACGACGAGCACCGATGAGCACCACTAACGACGAGCACTAATGCACCATTGATTCAATTCATAAAGATTAAAAATCTAAAGGACTTATCGTATAATTATAAATTATTTAAAAATTAAAAGGTAAATTAATTAAAATATATTATTTTATTTTTAATTTTCTTTTAAACATACATCAAAATACCTATCTATCCCTAAATTACAAAACCTTATTTTTTTTGTTCATTTGAAATTTAAGCCGCCGCCACTGCCTCCTGCCGTCGTCGCCGATGCCTTCTGATCACTAGTTTCTTGGTTGACAATTGGCATGTTGAATTTGATAGCGTATTCATCCCAATCACTTTTAACGGCGATGCAGTCATCCCAGAGACATCAAAACTATCTTCGATTTAGGTATTTTTACATGAATCTAAGAAATAAAGCAAATACATCATCAAAGATCAAGTAAGCTAACGACAGGAGGTAGCGTCGATGACGACAGGAGGTAACGACGGTGACGATAGCGATGGTAACGGCGACATGAGCGGTAGTGACAGCGACGACGACTTGAATTTCAAATGAACAAAAATTGATTTATGTTTAAAAGAAAATTAAAAGTAAAATAATATATTTTAATTAATTTACACTTTAATTTTTATATAATTTATAATTATACGGCGAGTCCTTTATATTTTTAATCTTTATAAATTAAATTAATAGTGTTCATCGGTGCTCGTCGTTAGTAGTGCTTATCGATACTCGTCGTTAGTAGTGCTTATCAATGCTCGTCGATCGTAACAGAAATTTCCTTATTAATATTTTAAGTTCTATCAATTTTAGTACTAATATTTTAGACGTAACATATTATTTTTTTGACGGATTTAACTCTTACTACCGATTCAACCCAATTCAAAATTATGTGGTTCACAATTAATTTGAGACACCTAAAATTATCAACCGAACGAATAATTTGATCTTTAAACAAATTTAACAAAGAATATATTTATATCCAAATGAAAAAAAAAACATAGATAATTTTAGCATCCGGTTCATAAATGAACTGACCATAACCTTGATTTGAATATTTCCATTTTTATCATAAATTTAAGGTTTTACCCTATCTTTGCATCTGATTTGGATTTCGGGCAGCCTATTTGAAACCGGCTAAACTAAGTTACCCATGAATAAAAGCCCAAAAAAATAAGGTTCAATCTTCCTAAGAAGCAAATTACCAAACACCTGTTGAGCACTATTTAGAAAACACAAACTAGGCCGAAGTTGGATTATCAAAATTCCAGCTTTCACAACCACAATATCACCATTGCGATTCAAAAGCATAAGAAAAGAGCCCGATTCGTGGTTGAAGAAAGTGAACATCAATCCCTTACGATCTCAAATTCCCAATTCGATTTTTTAGGGTATGCAAGTGTAAGGGTGTAGGCGAGAGCAGTTGGCTGTCTCGTACCAAAAAGCTGAGATGAAAGGGAAAAGAAGATGGAGACTTCACTTTGTTAATAAGGTTACGAATCAAAAATGGGTTTCTCGTTCTATTGGTTTACAACTTCATCAGGGCAGCAAGTAGAAAAGTCGGGGTTTTGTATTTCTTTCAGCAGTTTTGAGTGTTACTAAAGAGCATGGACAACAAGAGGAGAAATCGTAAGTTTCGTTAATATTTCTTGAGTTTCCATAGACTTTCCAGCTCCATAAGGATTTATTTGATTTAAAAGCATACCATTTAGCATCGTCTATCTTTGTTTTCTCCCGCATACATCAAATCAGAAGCTTCTTCATGAATCATGCTATTAATTCTATAATGTCTGCGTGATGCTTGCTTAATTTTGAACCCTAAGCAAGCTTTTGTTTATTTATTTTGTTAATTGAGATGAAACCATTAACTGTAGGTAAAGGCAGCCATCGATCAACAAGAAGAGGCATTCTACTTGATGATGATGCTAGTGATTTGGGCAATTTCCGTGGTCACCCCAAGACTCTTCAGGATTACTCTAGGGACTTATCTGAGAAAAGTTATATAATATGTCTCTTGGTTTTAATTCTAAAATTTCGATTTACACTCTGAATTTGGTGTTTCTGATTTCCCTTTAATAACTCATTAGATTTCCAATTGTTTATGATGTTTCAACTTTCAACTCAATTTAAAATTTGTTTCTTGTTTATTTCGAAATTGCAGGGCATCTCTGAGAGAGGAAGCACTTTCATCAATTCTCAAGGCTTTAACCGTCAACATAGAGCAAAAGTTTGTAGAACGGGAGTAAGCATTATTTCCTTAGTAGCCATAAATTCATTCTCAAGAAGAACCTGACCGTGGTCTCTAAAACTTACTGTTTGAGTTTTCTTTCTAGATAAAACATATAAACCAGATAATTTCTCACTATTATAATCATCTCGTCGCAGCTTTGTAACGCTAGTATACCAATGCTTGCATTGCATTAAAAAGGGTTCTCCCAAGGAGATGAAGCAAGCAGCACATATTATTGGTTGATTCATCCTTCATGAAAGTCCAATTATTTGTCGATGTTATTTGTTCTAACTTTGAAATTTTGCTTACAGTTTTGATACATATTCTTCTTGTAGGATTGTTGTCAATGATTACTACTTCTGTTGATAAGGTGCACGAAGCATATGAAGATGTACTGACTGCACTTTCCCAGGGAGAACTTAAATCTAAGCTTAAGACCTTGGAGGTAACACTAGTGTATGCTGTGATACTATAAAGTTGTAGTTAATAAGCTAATTAATTACTATTTGATTTTTTTGCATACCTCTTTCATGATCATGCCTCATGCACTTCTGTTATAAGTTTCTCCTCCTGTGCAGATTACTGGCTGCTTGGCTGTTGTTACCTTTTTTGGCGCAAGCAATTCAGATGAGACTGAACAAGGAATGAAGTTGCTTTGGGACTTCATTAATCCTGAACCTGGCAATAGTGTATGAATATCAACTAAAACTCCTACCGTTTTCCTTATGCTGGCAAATACAATAATCTAAGCTGCAGAAATTAACCAAAATCCAATTGAAATTTTTGTCCATATATTCTGTAATTTTCTTGGTCAATTCTTAAACTGAGTTAACTGTAAATTGGAGACTAAAAGGATTGATTTCCTTTTGCGTCTCATCAGATTGAAAGGAAAGATTCTCCAGCTATTCTTTCTGCTGCAATATCTGCTTGGACCTTTCTTCTTTCTACCATTGATGGATGGAGACTGAGTCACAAAAGTTGGAAAGGGTGAGTTTTTTTAATTAAAGCGTTTCAGTTATTCAAAATGTGTACATTTTTTGTACGCAGCTTGATAGTTTGATGAAAGAGTTTCTCATTTATTTTCTTGAAAAAGTTTACTCCCATGGGTGTACCATTTCTTTTTTGCAGTCTTAACAATTTTGACCTCTAGATAGTTACTATGCTGTCCTTTTTCTTCTCTACAAACCAAGTTCTCCATCTATAGCTTTAAAAGTGTAATTTTGATGCAGGGCAATTTCATACTTCTCAAACCTACTGGACAGCAATGATGAAGCAGTGTGTATGGCAGCTTGTGAGGCTCTGGCTTTAATATTCGAAACCAACTGTCTGAATAAATTCTCAACTGAAGCCAAGGATTTTCATCATGAAGGTGTTACATCCATCAAAATACATCCAAACACGGAACTGAAGGAAAATATTATAAAGCAGCTTAGAAGCAGGTTGACTGAAACAAGCAATGAAAATATTCCTAGTCCAAATCTAAATACAGGGTTCAATTCTGTCTCAGCTGCTTTAAATTTTCTCGAGGTACTGGTTTTCTTTGTTTTATACACATTTAATTTATTGTATCTTGAGCTGTTATGATTATCTTACTATCATTCAGGATGATAAATGTCTAAATACCCATGTGACAATAGGGGGGCTGAAACTCACTTTATCAACATGGTCTCAGATAATACAGGTTTCTTCAAATTTCTTTGATAATTGGTTTAATAACACGTTTTCATCATATCTTGCAAAAAGCTAAACGTATTCTTGCTTCTGAGTGCAGCTAAAGTTTATGAAGCAATTTCTAGGAAAAGATGGATTTACCAAGCATATGATGGTGGGGTTAACGATCTTAACTGGTTTCCTTTTTTTAAGCTTTCTGATTTTATTCTTTAAATTGCTCCATAAACAGGAAAATGAAAACTTCCATAATGTCTTTGATTTTATCCCGAAAAGAAGGAATCCTTCGGGCAGAATGCTATACGTACCAGAAAGAGAAGAGGTTAGCTTACGGATTTTCATCTTAATGGTTCATGCACCATGTGCACGTGTACTGCTTTTGCTTTTATATTCATCATTCTAATTCCCTCTAATTGTACAGGTTACTGTTCGTTTTTTCCAACCTCCGGTTCCTAGACACCAGGATTGCTCTCTGCTACCGTTTGTAAGCAGAGAAGAAAAGCAGCTAGAAAAGGTACCTTCTTTTGACTAATGATTATTACTCTGATGTATTCACCTGTTAAAAAAAATCATGTAATGGATGAAGATGTTGAGTTTTGAACTTTTGTTCCCCTTACAGAAAATGACCATGTCTCCCAATTCCCACTTGAGCAAAGCAAGGACTCGATTACTAAGAAAGCAGCGACAGTTATTGTCGAAGGTAGCCTCCTTTAGCTTTATGGTCCCTCGGTAAGAGTTGGCCAGTATGATTATCAGAAAAGTTGTACTAATTAACATCTTACCATGTTAAGACAGCCTATGATCATCAATTCCAAATTGGATTTTTTTTATTGATGAAACCTGAACCATATTATTTTTCTTTGAACTGAGGTTTGGATATGGTTTTATATATGCAGGAGAGAGAGAGTGATTGCTTTGGTTTTGGTGATGAATTCAGGTAGTGTTGATGTAATTTATATATTTGCAACATTTTTTAGATGATAATTTTTATTAGACAAGTAATTTTTTCATTCATGATGCGATGAATTTTGTATTTGTTTGCGTATCCGCAATAATAAAGTGGAGGGTTCCTCCGGTGATGGCAACACTAAGGTCAATGCGGCATAAGGGCAAAAATAGGATATTAGGATCCTATTATGCCCAAGGCACCTCTCGAAATCTTAAATTTCCAGAAGTAGGACCATTAGAGGAAGCTCGCCGCACCAACCAGTGGCGTATTTATGTGGGAGCCAGGCCCACTCTGAAATTTTTAAAGTTCACACATTTGGTTTTAATTTTTTTTATTTTTATGAATTAGTCCTCAACTTTTTAACTTGTGCCCACCCTTAAATTTTTTGAAATTTTTTTGACTTGTACCCACTTTAAAAAAAATTTTAACTTGTGCCCACTCTGAAAATAATTTATGGATCCACCACTGGCACCAACACGACGAGTTTTAAAATTATATTATTTTTTATTCTAACTCGCCTTGCTAGTATGGCGAGTTTTATTTTTTCTTTCAATTTTGTTTTAAACATTAATCACGAGATTAACTTAATCCTAAACTGAACTCGCCGTATGCCCACGGTGAGTTCCCTCTGACTTAGTGGTCGTCACGAAGCTCTAGAGAAACGGTGTTTGAAATGATAAAACTCGTGTATACACGGCGAGTTCAGCTTGGTTATTATTTAGAGAATGTGTTCGATTAAATTGTAAATTATCTAACATTTTGTAATTTTGCTTGAATGCACAAGTAATATAACTTGTAGAATGTTTCAAAGAAAATGTAAAAGTTGAAATGAATTATTTAATTTTACATTTCTACTGCTTTAGGTGATGTATGCAATGGTAAAAACGTAGATCGAAATGAATTCTACTGAAGTTTCATATTAATATTTATGTTAAAACATGTCTACTTAATAAAAATAAAGCAATATATTTATTTTTGAGATGGACACTTTGACATTTTATGACCTGGTAGTTTATAATTTCTGTAGAGTCTAGGTTGTCTGTTAGGTTTACGTTCGCGGTGATGCATGGCGTCCATATCATTTCGAATCCTTGTGGATCTGGGACGTCTTGTTTTAATAAAAATAAAGTAATATATTTATTTTTGAGATGGACTTGTGTTTTTGTACGCATTCATACACAGTAGAAATGTCCAGAAAAGTCGTTTGAGTTTGCAAACATCGGGAACCACACGATCGTTCTTGTAGTATAGTTCGGTTTCCAAATCTGTGACCGTTCCGGGGTTATATTTCTTTATGATGTTGGCGCAGAAATAATGTCTTTGGGGCTTGCATGGACAATTGTTTGGATGCTCCTGCCGATGAAATTTAAGTCTAGGTTTAGATGATCCTGCCTGTAATCGACAACACAACAAGTATGGAAGTCTTTGTAGAATGTGATCTCTCATATGTTTTTTTTTCGTCTTGTTGACCCGTACCTTCCAGTTGCATCCCCGTGTCGTTTTCTGTTAACGTTCACATACGTTTTTTTATGTTTCGTATTGCACCTTGAAATGCACACTTAACGTATGTTGTAGGTTTTAACAGTAACTTTTTGTTGCTCGTTCGAAACTGCATTCCTTCTCACAAGTCATTTTTTTATTGCAAAGTAAGAATCGTCAAAACCCAAGTTAGGAAATTCTTGCACGTCCATTGCCGCCAAGTCAATGTCATACATGTGCGACGAAGGCTCATATAATGTTAACGCAGTACTACTTCCAACATGTACAAATTGTTTTTCATTGAAGTTTTGAGGGTCATCATTATCGGTGTCACTTTTAAATTCAGAGGCAGAATCGATATCAACATCTTTAAGCTCCACGAACAACCTAATCTCAGCACCATCGAGGTTGCGCTCTTGAATCGGTTCTTCTGGAGATGTGTAGTCTTCATCACCATTTGTTGTTGCATGGGCAGGTGCAGAAGGTGCAGATGCAGACGCGGTGAAAAAATTAGGAGGAGCGTAGTTTGGCTCATTTAGATCGAATGATGCAGACAAGAGTGTCGACCCCTTGAAAAACTCGATCCACCAAGTATCAGTTGTTGCCCATCAACGTATGGGTTAAAGGTTGAATGTTGAGTTGACGGTTGTTCGACGTTTAAATCGAAAAAGTTGCAGAACGAGTATCCCGCTGTTGCACATGTAGGTACATCCTGAAACGCATGGGTATAAACAGGAATGCCAAGATTGTATTCCCCCATTATAGAGTTAAAATCATATGTTGTGGCCTGAGTTGCGACTCGGTTTTCATTATAACCTGCAACTTCTTCATTAGAATCTACATACAAGTAGCAAATTTCATCTACGTACCCCACATGCGGCTCGACCATTGCTTCAACTTTTTTTTATATTGTTAATTGTCATTGTACTGTATGTCATTGGAAACAAGGATGTTTGGAACCTGTAGTAGAGAGCCTTCAGTGATCTGTTACACCCGACAGGTACCGGCCGTTTGATCTTCTTCACTAGCTCCTCTAAAGAAACTTTGCGAATGAATTTGATCCGAAAAAAATTTCGGCCTCAAAATTTTTCTGCAGTTTTGTCTCCCATATAGTTTCTATCGTAGTATTCGATTGCTGAGATTGGAGCCATTGTAAATCGATGTTTGCAAGTGGTAGGAAATGTGAGAGTGAGAAAAATTGAGAGGATCGTAGTTGGAGAATTTTGAGAGTAAAAACTTAATGTGAAATCAATGTTTGCAAGTGATAGGAAATGTGCAATAGTTGGACGGGTAAAAACTTTGTAGAAACTCGCCATGTATAAATGACGAATTCCCTTGACATAATCTTTGTTAATTACGCTCGTGTTGGAAACGTAAACTTGCAGTGTAATTTCAATTTTGGGCAGAAAGTAATGACATGATGAGGCTAACTCGTCGTGGGCGGACGACGAGTTCACCCTAAATCGTCTTTCTTAGGCGGCGAATTTCGCTTGTCATGTCATACAAAATGACGGGTGTAACTCGAATTACATGCAAGACTAGTTTATGTTAGAATGCACATTATAAATTATCGGTAACATAAGATTTAGAATGGAAGTTTTAAAATCTTATACTTTACGAGTATGAAAATGCATTCAAAATCGGGGTTATTTTATGTATTAATGGTGCCTTTTTGCACGAGCAAAATTTTCCTTGCAACATGAAATAAGCGGGGGGAGAAACAAGTGTTTATGGACAACCACTTTCTTACATGGAACAACCCAATGCACCCAACGTGCAAATTCTCTCCAACCTTTTCGTAAAACGCATACCTCTTGGTAAATTGCGCAATTATTTTTAATTAGTTTCTTACATGAAACAACCCAATGTACCCAATGTATCTCTTCATTTTGTACATATTATAAATGTATAATTTTTTATTATTTCCCTTTTATGTGAAATGTAGTCCCACGGGGGTGTTTATGCGCGTTTTAAGTCGTTTCAAGACATTTTTGCACGATTTTTTACATGAACATTAAGTACAAGTGTTTATCTATACGACCACACGTCTGTCGTTCGTCCAACATTAAAAAATCACTCTGAAACATGCACTGAAAATCCTACGAAGACCACGTTCATAGGGGTGTATATGCGCGTTTTAAGCCGCCTCAGGATATTTTTTCGCATGATTTTTTTACATGAACATCAAGTACAAGTGTTTATCTATACGACCACGTGTCCGTCGTTCGGTCTAACATTGAAAAATCGCTCTGAAACATGCGCTGAAAACCTTACGAATGCCACGTCAATAAAGGTGTTTACGCGCGTTTTAAGCCGCCCATGATATTTTTTTTCGCACGATTTTTTTGCATGAGCATCAAGTACAAGTTTTTATTTGTGCAACTACGCGTCCGTCGTTCGGTCCAATGTTCAAAAATTGCTTCGAAATATGCGTTGAAAACCTTACGAAGACGGCGTCCATAGGGGTGTTTATGCACGTTTTAAGCCGCCTCTGGATATTTTTTCGTACGATTTTTTTACATGAATATCAAGTACAAGTGTTTATCTATATGACCACACGTCCGCCGTTCTGTTCAACATTCAAAAATCGCTCTGAAACATGCGACGCCAATCATATTAAAGAACTGTGCGAAATTGCAGGGGAGGAAATGACAGGCGGAACTCTACGGCCAGGCATGACGAAACTCGTCGAACTATCACGACTAGTTTCGCCCATCATTTCTTCCCTGCAATTATGCAGAGGTTTCGCTTATAAATATACGCTGAACGCATTCGTTTTCAATTCTCCAACTATCTTTCATTCTTTTATACGAACGAATTTTATGCGCATTCACGGCACTACAAGAATTATGTTGTTGTCGTATTGTCTCATATTACGAGGTTCTGCTTACAACATGAGTTTTTTCAAGAAACCACACACTACTATGTTATTTGGGATGCAACACAAATGTTGCCCTGGGCCTTAACGCTATAATGTTGTTCATATTTTTATTTCATGCAGCCCGAATATGCGCCTATAATGACATTTATGAGGTACTGCATGTTAACTTGTTGAACTGACTGACCACATTTTTTTTATGAAAAACATGTAGCAGCAAAAAATAAATGAGTTGTCGTTTGAGTAAATCTATTGCATACTATAAAAAATATTTACATGTAATCTACAAAACCTTTAAAAAAACATATACTCTACCAAATGTATTAAAGTTGGGGGTAATGTATAAGGATAAATTTTCTATACACAGGCGTTGGAAACTGAAAGTTTCCACAAGCGCCTTAATTTTAGGGTATAGGGAGTTAGTTTAGGGTATAGGGTTTAGGGGTTTAGGTGTGAAGGGTTAGAATTTAGGGATAGTTGTTTCAATTTAAGGTTTAGGGTTAATTCAGGGTTTATAGGTTAAAACCTAAATCCTCACCATATTACCCTAAAAACTAAACCCTAACCTATAAACCCTAAATTATAACCCTAAACCTTAAATTGAAACAACTATCCCTAAATTCTAAACCTCCGCACCTAAACCCATAAACCCTATACCCTAAACTAACTCCCTAAACCCTAAAATTAAGGCGCTTCTGGAAACTTTAAGTTTCCACCGCCAGTGTATAGGAGATTAATCCAATGTATAATTAGACAACTAATTTCTTACATATATTCTTTATTTATGATCTATTGCAACATTTTACATAACTTGTTACGTGGAAAAAATTAAACAGCATAATACTTTTTGCTAAATTAAACTCAATAATTTTTTATTATAATAAAACATGCATTAGGTCCGAACTTTATTAAAATATAAATATCTAAAATTTAAAAACTTAACAAATTTTGTGAACTCAAATCAAATAAATAATTAAACATCTTTAGACTCTGCAGATATTGTTCCCATCTAGGAATATGCTTCGGGTTCTGAATCAGGTGCCTACTCCTGGTCTTCTGAGATTTAAAACAAAGTATCATAAGCTTGTCGTTCGGCTTTGATCGTCAACTTTGATTTGTTGTTTGTCACAACCACTGACAGTACTCAAATTTAAGAATTTAAAATCACGAGGAATGGGATGACAAGTCGGAAACCTGTTTGACCTGTCATGTCAACATGCTATGTATGACAAATATTTCTTTGGTCAATTCTCTTCGTTCTTACCTCGTAAGTTTACCTTTTCGAACTCATCCATATTGATCGGGGCCTCCAGCACAAGCTGGTGGTATTCAAACTGCCTAAAAATCTGATTGTCGTAAAAACTTTGGCAATGACAAAATTCAACAACGATATTACTGAACACCAATTTCTGGCATCCTCGTAGGCATCGTTCGGAATCACATTACGAATAATGATATCCTCATCATATGCCATCCATCGAAACTGCAATAATACGTACATAATCGATAAATTGGATAAAAATAAATGCGAATTATATAATTTTGATCTAAAAGTAACATTTCATTACATGCTCTTCGCAATACATGTCAATCTTGTTTCTTACTGCGAAAATTAATTTACATCCAACCTTTCTTTAAAAAAAATTGGGCCCATATACATAATACAAATACAAATATAGATCATGTTTTTTTGTAAATAAGAATAAAAATAATTATGAAAATTAACATTATTACCTTGATGCGAGTGGGAATTGAAATAGAAGATTACCAATAGGAGCGAGGAATGGAAGCTTGTACCAGGCTCGTGATTGTATCCACACCACACACCCACCAATATCGGCGTGCACGACTATTTTCTTTCCATTTGTCAGGCTCGTTACTTTGCACAACTCGCAGTACAAGAAACGTAAGATTGCAGAGCCCCAACTGAATATTTTGGCCCCCTTGATGTTTCCAAGAACAGAAGGTACTGCGAGTGGATGAACTCGATTTGTCCGGCATTAGCATAGCACCGATAAGGACCAATATATAAGTTCGAGCAGCATAATCAATTTCTCCCGCTGTAGAATTTACATCGACTTAAAATTCACTTTTCAGCCATGTCAGTTTCACTCGTTTACCATCAACAACATGCACCGATGGTCTCTTTCTCAAATACTTTTAGCAATAATCATAAACAAAATAATTATTTATACATGTGAAAGATATGCATCTCCGGTCTTCAACGTTCCACCAACCCATTAATCAAGTGTGGCACGATTTCAATCTCATAAATCATTGACACGTATCTAAATCTGAAATTCTCCAGAAATTTCATTATATATTGATTTCGCGAATCGCACCATATCAAGCGAGGCCAAAATTTTGATTCCTCTTTCTACAAACATAATATTTAAATTATAGTAGCACTTAATTATTTAAAAAATTAATTAAAACTTAAAAAAATAAACAATAAATTTTTACCAACATTTTTATTTTTTCGTGATGTGAGAATTTTGAAGTCTTAACAACATCATTTTTTTCTCAACAATTACCCAAAATAAAATGCCTTAAACATAAAAAATTAATCAAATTTTAAAATATCTTTGATTAACTTATCCTACACATATTTTACTATTAGAACTTTAAAAAATAGATATTGATAAAAAGAATTCGAATAAAAAAATAAATCATACTAAACAAAATTAATCGTACTATAAAATATTAACAAACATTACATTTAACCTTTTGAAGTATGTGTGAGCAATCTTTTTTGACCAATGTTGTCTAAGAAAATCTCACGGCTTGACAAATTATTTTTCTTTGCTCGAACAAAAGAAGAAGAAAATTTTATGTGTGTTCTAAACCAAAACTATCTATATATAAGATAAATAAACCCTAATGTGAAACAACTCTAAAAAAACCCAAAAAACCCCATATTTTTGTCCCAGTATAGTCCGCGGCGGCCGTTAAGTCAGAGAAAACTCGTCGTGGTATACGGCGAGTTCGATTTAAAATTAGGTTAATCTCGTGATTAATGTTTAAAACGAGATTTAAAGGAAAAAAAATAAAACTCGACATACGAGCAAGGTGAGTTTGAATAAAAAAATAGGCTAAAATGGTTATTTTTCCCCCGAGTTCGACCCAAGCTAGCAATGTTGTCTCTCGCGCGAAAACGCGTTCAATTAGGTCTTTCAGTTCGCACATTGTAGCAATTTAGTGCCTTAACTAACGTTGACTGATGAAAATCGTTATCTTTTATGCCAGTCACTGTTGACTCTTTTAAAATCAACCTTTGACCCCAACTGGCGTGCCATGTCACCCATGATGTGGAAAAAATTGCTGATGTGGCATAATATACAATTTTTTAAAATAAATTAAATTAAATTGAAAATTGAAAATAATTAAATAATTATATTTTCTTCCATTATCATCTTCTTCGCACTATTTCTTATTTCATTACAGTCTTTGTCTTCCATTATTTCTTCTTTTTTCCATCGTGTCTTCAATCTCGACTGATTGAAGAGGTAAGACATGAGATTAAAGTTGCAAAGAAGCATGATGGTGGCGCAGTTGCTGGAGCCCATGGTGGCGGAGGAGGGGATGCAGCTTTGGGTACTATAAGATGAAAACCTACGATTCGATTCATTCCTTGAATCAATAGATAAATCATGATAGCTGCTTAATCTTTGATTACATTATGATGAAAACTCATGGTGGCCCAGCTTTGCTCAATCTCACAAAATGTAAGAAACTAGAAGAGAAATTAAACCCATGATTTTCTGTTTTGGGTTAATTGCTTAAAAATAGTTCGATTCATTCTATGTTTTGTTATGCTTTGATATTTTCTCAGAAAATGTAGGAAATTAGAAGAGAAATTAAACCCAAAAATTTCTGCTCTTGGTTAATTGCTTGAAAATAGTTCGATTCATTCTTTCACTGATTCATTCTATGATTCATTCCATCGTTGAGAGAGGGAGACGACGGCCTGCTGCGGCAAGAATGAAAAAAACGTCTGATGTATAAAAAATTAACGGCCACATATGCAACATTTAACAGTTCTGTTGGTCAAGGGGTTAAATTGCTGTAATGTGCGAATTGAAGAACTTAATTGACATATTTTTGCGTGAGGGGCAACATTTCTAATTTAGGTCGAACTCGGGGGCAAAATAACCTCTTTAGCCAAAAAAATAACACAATTTTAAAACTCGCCATGTTGGTGCGACGAGTTTCCTGTTAGGGTCCTACTTCTGAGAATTTAGGATTTTCGGGTGATTCCTTGGGCATAATAGGATTTTTTTTGCCCTTATGTCGGTCAATGCAATTGCAAAGTGGGTCAAATATCTATATCTATATACACTCCAAAAGGGATGAGATCCAGCTATATTATGTAAAACTCAACTAGTTTTACACTAATTTATGATTATTGGATGCGTGAAATGGATGGATGAGATTAGAAGTAGGATATGTAAAGATTATTACTTAAAAAATAGTAAGAAATTATCTCATCTATTTATTTTACTTATCTAATGATCATGAATTAATATAAAACTAGTTAAATTTTACATAATGTAAGAGAATACAAACCCTTCCCAAAACGGGTAAAAGCAAGTTAGAAATCTAAACTCATTCTTGTGGAAAGTAATATTTAATAAATTGGTATCCAAAGCAAATGCTTCTATTTTCACCTCTGTTTTTTTTACCAAAAATTTACTGGAAGTCACCGCATCCAGTGAGCTAATAATGAGATAAGGGTCAATGTCACATTTACAGGGTCCAATTCCATAACTGTCCCACTCTGGACTCAATTTATTGATTAACGGTCCACATTGTCCCACTTGTATCAGTATGGACGGACTGAGACATGTCCTAAAATAAAAATAGAACTCTTCCGTCTCATAATTTTTGTTTTTTATTGATTTTTTTATTAATTTTTTAACTTTGACTCATAATTATTTAAAATATATTATTGATAAAAATATTAAAAAATATATATTTTAAAATCTCTAATCGAGTAGTTTTCAAGTATATATTTTATAAAAATTAATTAATATTCTTAATTTTTACTAGAAATTTAAGCACCCATATATTATAGGACGGAGTGAGTACATTTTTTATTCAATATAATAATAGTCAAAGTTTAAAAATTTTGACTTTCAAAAAGTCAATAAGAGACATTTTTTATAGGACGGAGTGAGTACAATATTTTCACACATATATTATAAAAACCCTCAAGGTTTTATTTTTATAATATTCTTAATTTTTACTAGAAATTTAAGCACCCATAATACAGGTGAATGATACTAAAAACAATAATAATTTAAATAAATAAAAAAATAATGAAATGAGTAGTTTTATAAATTAAATTATAATAAATTTTAAAAAAATAAAAGTATTTAAAATTTTATATTAAATAATATTTATATCCTTTATTTTTTAACTTAATTAATTAAGCTGTAATATTCATCTCATAATCCCAAAACCAATCAATTATAATAGTATAGAAATAACTAAATATAAATACAAATATATATGACGATTATTTGGTGCAACGCCAATAATTTTTTTTTCCACAAGAGTAGGATCGTAAAAAATATCTTTGTTATAAACTTAAAAATTAGAAAATAAATAAGAGACGCGTTACCATTTTAACACCGCTTGTGGAAAAATTCTCACGACTGGTGCACCTAATAATAATTCATAGAAATATATAATTTGATATTTCATATATACTGTCAATAAAAAATAATTCACAAACAATGTTCAAAAAATGATAAGTGTTCTATTAAGTAAATTAAAAATTCTAAAAAATAAATAATGAGATTTGACATCATATGAAAGCTACTTGTAAAATGTGTGATGTGAATTTTAGTGTAGTAAGAAATAAAAAATTAAAAAAATAATAAAAGATAAGTAACTATATTTAATCACTTGTTGTGAAACTAAAACATTCTACTGACAGTCGTCAAATACTAACCCATATATAGTTATAGTTATAGTTATAGTTATAGAGTTTCTTATGTGATTGTTTGCAGTTAATAGTGTAACAAGCTCCCCCAAACTATTAATTAAATATATCAATCAACATGATTTTATATGAAAATTTGGTTTAACTAATTTTGTATTAGAGTTTAATTCATTTTGATTTGACATTCAAATCAAACACAAAAAATATCTAACTTGAATTACAGTTTTAAATGATTCAGGCACGAATGATATGAAAGTTAGAAGTTATATTAATTAAATATTAAAGCTCAACAAATTGTGATAAATAGCATGAATTTAATAGCTCAAAATTAAAATAATAAGTGTTTGATTTATTCCATTACTCTAATTTAATTCTTTATATTTCCCAAATTCAATCATATTCAAACAATAAAAAACGGTCCGACTAAATCACATACATGGACTTTAATAAATCAGAAAATTTATAATTTATGCAAAATATTAGGACTAATAATATAATTTGACTTAACAAATTTAACAACTAATATTTAAATCGTGGCTGAAATCTTAAATTCTAAAAATATAAAATATTAAAATGATTATATTAAAACTTAAAAAATTAAATTTATAATTTATATATAACACAATAACTACTATATATTTTTGACAAAACATTCTTTACAAACTTTCAATCTACTTGGGAGAAATATTTTATGAATTTGGGTAAGTAAACTCATAACTAAGAAAAAATAATGTGAGAAAAGAGATGAGAAAGCATCACAAAGGATCCGTGGAATTGAAGACATCAATGTTTAAATTTTTCTTTGTTGCACCTCTAATTTTGCTCTAATTAATTTGGATCGACATGCGTCGCACACTTAGTTTTAGTGGATGAGTCTTTCGACAGAGATTTTCTGCATAAATAATATCAAGCTACTTACCATTTGGACCAACCTGTTGATGTTTAATTTACTTTTTAACAGTCATTTTAGAGAATTATAAGATATATTAAAGGATAAATTACATTATTACTCGCAAAATTATTTTCAGGTTTTAGTTTTGCTTAATATAAAATATAAATTTATATTAATGTCATCATTAAAATAAGAAAAAAATATAATGTTAGTGATGATCTTATATAAACAATAGGTTGATGACCAGATTAGAAAAACGATAAAAAAATGATGACTAATAGTGTAATTTATCCTACGTTAAAATATAATTTTAGTGATGGTTTTATTAAAAAATAGTTCGGTGATCGAAGTAGAAAAATAATAAAAATTTCATGACTAATAACGTAATTTACCATATATTAAAATATTAATTTTTCCAGACTGGCAAGAAATTAACATTTTTTAGGGTAAACTACATAAATGGTCTTCTGACTATGCTCTAATTATCTTTTGTGTCCTCTGACTATCAAAAATTACAAGCTAGTCCCTCAACTTAAAAAAAGTTACAACTTGGTCCAACGCCGTTAAAAATTTAACCCTCTTCTCAAAAAGCATGTCTGATAGGATGTGCAGCGCCACCGCTTATATATCCCAAGACCTCCCTTTTCCTTTCCGACGTGGGATTAATAACTTTGCCTCTTCTCATACGGCTGATGACGTGGTAGTTAATATAAATTGATATAATTACATAATTAATCCTCAAGTTTTATACTTATTTTAATTTGACCCTAATTCTAAAAAATTAACCCACATAATTTTAATAAGCTATCAATTTACTCCATCTTCTTTTCTAAAAAATAGTTCCTTTTCTTCCCTTTTTGGTGTCAAATTAAAATTTGTTTTCCCATTTTATTAACAAATATAAATTAAATTGCTAAAGATCTAATTAAGAAGAAAAAAAGAACCTGGGTAACAAAAGGGCATATCAAAGTAGCGATAGGTTTCACTGCGATCAAACAAATAAAACCAAAGCACGTTAAATTTGAGAATGAACCCAAAGCATAAAAAAGACAAAAACAAAACAAAATGCTAAATGTAATGAGATTCAAGCTCTAAATGTTGGAAACGTGGGTGTTATGAAACGGGAATGAAGGCATTGAATCGAAAAGTAACTAACTTTCAGATCCAGTGAAGAAGAAAAGGAAATGAAAGTGTTAATCACCTGGGGTTGTGGAAAGGGCGATCTTGTTGGCATAAAGAGGAACATGGTCACCTCCTTTGTAACGGTGGTCCGAGGCGTCAGATCTAACATGGAAAAAAAAATAGAGGACCAAAATTACGAGGAATAAAACCGTCGGACAGTTGTATTAGAAATTCCAGCTGTCACATATATTAATAATATTTTATTTGTATTTTAAAGAAGTGTTTTCTTTATTTTCTTTAGTTGTTTAAATAAGAGAAAAGTCAAACTTTCTCAGTCAATTTGTACTCTCTTTACCGTGCATCAATAAAACCCTAAATTCCTAATTCTCTCTTCTTCTCTCAATTCGCAACATCGTGAAATTGCCTAAATACACAAACCCTTGATTTACAATTCTGTTATGGTATCAGAAGATAGAGCTTCCGCTTCCTCCCGTTCCATTCATGTTGATGATCCTAATAGTGAATATTACATTCACCCGAATGAAAATCTGGCGCTCGTGTTAACATCGTCCTTACTCACCGGTGGAAATTATCATGGCTGGGCGAGGTCGATGAAGATGTCCCTCATATCGAAGAACAAATTTCAGTTTGTCGATGGTTCTATCAAGGCGCCGAAAGAAGATGATTCTTTGTACCATTCTTGGATGAAATGCAATAACCTGGTGCTTTCTTGGCTCCAGCGTGCTCTCAGTCTTGAAATCGCCCAGAGCGTTATTTGGATTGATAACGCTTACGAGCTGTGGTCAGATTTGTTCGATCGTTTCAACCAAGGGGATCTGGTTCGTGTCTCTGATCTTATGCAAGATTTTTATTCCCTTCAGCAAGGATCATTGTCTGTTACGGCTTATCATACCCAGTTGAAGGTACTATGGGATGAGATTTCTAACCTCTGTCCTTTAACTTCTTGTGAATGTGCTGCGGTTAAATATAGAAAGCATGATTTCATTCTTAAGTTTTTAAGAGGCTTGAATGATTCTTTTTCTGATCAGAAAGCACAAATATTGATGATGAAACCTATGCCCTCTATAAATGAAATTTTTGCAATTGTGGTCCATCATGAACGTACCTTGAATTCTGTTGTTCCTGCTTATGATTCCAGTGTTTTAATGGCTGGTCGTTTTAATGCTTCTACTGTTGGCAAATTTGTTGCTTATAGGAATGAAACTAGTAATATCAAGAGACTTGGGAATTTTCATAATCCTAGCAATAAGAAACCTGTGTGTACACATTGTGAGTTATTTAGGCATACAGTTGATAAATATTTTCGTAAACATGATTTTCCTCCTGGCTATAAGAGTAAGTATCAAGGGAGTCGAGTTAATCAGATTGGTTGTGCTTCTAATGGGAATTCTGATTAATTGGTTAGCACAAATGTTTCACCTCCTGCATTTACTAAAGAACATTATGAAAGCTTAGTGTCTTTGCTCCAAGAGAGAGCTTCTTCGACTTGTAATTCAGATTATCATCCTCCTGTGGCCCAGATTAATGCTCTCTCTTCCAATTTTGTTCCTAGTTCTTCATCTGTCCAAGAAACAAGTATTACTCTTTTTTGTCCTAATTCTGGTGATTGTGTTGTTTCTTGGATTATAGATTCTGGGGCAACAGACCATATAGTAAATTCTATATCTTTTTTTAGTAGTTACAATGTTGCTCATGATAAGTATGTCAAACTTACTAATAATGAACTAGTAAAGGTATGTCATATTGGAACTGTTAGGGTTAATCCTTCTTTGATTTTAACTAATGTGTTTCACATACCTAACTTTGGATTCAACCTTATATCTGTTTCACAGTTAGTTAAAGAAAATTTGTATTCTTTAATTTTTACTGAAGATGCATGTTTTATACAGGACATTCATCAATGGAAGACGATTGGTTTAGCTACAAATGTTCAAGGCTTGTATCAACTTGATGAGCAAGTTTTCAACTCTTATGTACATTCTGTTGTTTGTAATTCTTCTTTAGTACTTTGGCATACTAGGTTAGGTTATCCATCCTCTCAAAGGATGAAATTTTTTTTCTGAATTATATAGTGCAATACCTTCTGGTATTTTGACTGATTGTGAAACTTGCCATTTGGCAAAACAGAAAAAGTTTTCTTTTCCAATAAGTAATTCTTTTAATACATTTTTGTTTGATCTAGTCCATATGGACATTTGAGGACCATTTCCTGTGAAAAGTTTATATGGGCATTCTTATTTCCTTACTGTGGTAGATGATAAGAGTAGATTCCTTTAGATTTTTCCCATGAAAGAGAAAACTGAAGTTAGAAAACTCATAATGCAGTTCTATACTTATGTTGAAGTTCATTTTTCTAAGAAAATTAAGACTCTAAGGACTGATAATGGTAAGGAGTTTGACATGAAAGATTTTTTAGTGATAAAGAAATTTTACACCAAACTGCTTGTACTTATACCCCTCAACAGAACAGCACTGTTGAGAGAAAGCATCAACATATTTTAGATGTAGCAAGAATCTTGAGGATTCAAGCTAGTTTACCCTTAAGTTTTTTGATTGACTGTGTCATTCATGTTATTTTTTTGATAAATTTAACTCTTACTCATGTCCTAAACAATAAATCTCCTTTTCAAATGCTTTATGAGTCTAAGCCAGATTTTAAGAACTTGAGAGTGTTTGGATGCTTAGCTTATGCATTTGTTTTGCCTAAGCCAAAAACAAAAATGCATCAAAGAGCTGTAAAATGTGTTTTCCTAGGTTATCATAAGAATGTTAAAGATTTTCGGTTATATAATTTAGAAACTAAAGACATGTTCATTTCAAGGGATGTTTTTTTTTTCTAAAACTGTTTTTCCTTTTTCAGAAACTAAAAATGTTGTTAAAGATATAGTATTTCCCACCTATAATGCTGATATCTCTTGATGATAATCTTTATCAGAATTATAAATCCTCTCTATCTGTTGATGTGCCTATTCCAAGTTTCAGTCCTGCAGGTTGTCATTTTCCAGAAAATGATATTTTAGTACAACCTCAAGTTGTTGATGTGCCTCAGCCTCAATCTGTGGATGTTCCTCAACCTAATCAGCAAGTTCATCAGTCTAGACCTTCAAGAAGCAGACGGCTTCCACATAAATTTAAAGATTTTTCTATTTTCATACCAAAAGTAAGATCTACTCCTCACACTATTAGTCAAGTTCTTTCATATGATAGTATTTCTGCTGGTTATAAGTCTTACCTTAATAATGTTACCATCTTGTCTGAACCTAAAACCTATAACCAAGCTATTAAGAGTGAATGTTGAAAAAAGGCAATGCAAGATGAGATTAATGCCTTAGAGCTTAATAAACCTGGGAATTAGTTCCTCTTCCCTCTGATAAAAAGACCATAGGTTGTAAGTGGGTCTATAAAACTAAATTGAAGTCAGATGGTACATTAGAAAGGTATAAAGCAAGACTAGTTGCTAAGGGCTACACCCAACAGTCTAGTATTGATTTCTTTAATACTTTAGTTCAGTAACTAAGATCAATACTATTAGAGCTCTTCTTGCTATAGCTGCTGCAAAACAATGACATTTGCATCAACTTGATATCAATAATACATTTTTACATGGTTATTTGCAAGAAGATATTTACATGGATTTATCCCCTGGTTTTAACTCTCCTAAACCTGGATTAGTTTGTAAATTAAAGAAAAGCTTGTATGGTTTGAAACAAGCTAGTAGGAAATGGAATGAAAGGCTCACTGAATCTTTACTTTTACTTGGTTTTAAGCAAGCAAGTTCTGATATTTCATTGTTTGTTAAAGGTATTGGTTCAACCTTTATTGCTCTTGCTGTCTATGTGGATGATATCATCCTTGCAAGTCTAAATTTGTCAGAAATTTCTGATGTTAAGACTGTTTTACATGATACTTTTAAAATAAAGGATCTAGGAGAGCTTAAATTTTTCTTGGGTTTAGAAGTTGCTCGATCAAAAGAAGGTATTAATTTGTGTCAACGAAAATATACCTTAGATCTCTTAAAAGACACTGGTTTTTTAGGATCTAAGGTTGTTTCCACTCCTATTGCTTATTCAACTCAGTTAAATAAGACTGATGGCACTCCTCTAAATGATATAACATAATATATGAGATTAATAGGCAAACTGTTATATTTGACCAACACTAGGCCAGATATTACATGTGCTGTGCAACAGTTGTCCCAATTTCTTGATACTCATACTACTGTTCACCTTGCTACTGCTCATCGTGTCTTACGTTACTTAAAGGGTAGTCCAGGACAAGGCCTGTTTTTTCCTACTGCTAATAACCTTAAAGTGATTTCTCAGACTCGAATTGGGCCTCCTGCCCTGATTCAAGGAAGTCTCTCACTAGATTTTGTATCTTCTTAAGAGAAGCCTTGATTTCATGGAAGACAAAAAAATAACAAACTGTATCTAGATCTTCCATTGAAGCTGAATATCGGGCTTTGGCTGCTGTCACTTGTGAACTTCAGTGGTTAACATATTTGTTTTCTGATTTGCAGGTACAAATTGATTCAGCTAATGTGTTTTGCGATAATCAATCCGAGATAAAGATTGCTGAAAATCCAGTACAACACGAGCGTACCAAGCACATTGAGATTGATTGTCATCTCATAGGGGAAAAGATTCAAAGAGGACTGATCAAGCTGTTTCCAGTTGCATCCCAGAACCAGCTAGCTGATTGTTTTACTAAGGCACTCCTTCCGGCCGGTTTTTCCAAGTCGATACACAAGCTGGGCATACAAAATTTGTATGCTCCATCTTGAGGGGAGCTATTAGAAATTCCAGCTGTCACATATATTAATAATATTTTATTTGTATTTTAAAGAAGTGTTTTCTTTATTTTCTTTAGTTGTTTAAATAAGAGGAAAGTCAAACTTCCTCAGTCAATTTGTACTCTCTTTACCGTGCATCAATAAAACCATTAATTCCCAATTCTCTCTTCTTCTCTCAATTCACAACTTCGTGAAATTGCCTAAATTCACAAACCCTTGATTTACAATTCTGTTAAGTTGGCGCCGATATTTTTCATTTTGGGTCGGGATTATGAGTGAAAATGGAAGAGGCGTGAAGGAATCGTGAAAATTACATGTAGTGTATGAACTTCCAGCTGCAGAAAACAAGTCAAAAAATAGGAAAATAGGTTTCAATTTAACACCAAAAAAAAGAGAAGAAAATGAACTCTTTTGTAAAAGAAAAACTAAATTGATAGATTATTAAAATTATGTGGGTTATTTTTTTAGAATTAGGGTTAAATTAAAATAAATCTAGAACTTGAGAGCTATTTGTGTAATTATATCAATTTATATTAACTGTCACGTCATCAATCGTTAAATTTTTAACGGCGTTGGACCAATTTGTTATTTTTTAAGTCCGAAGATCAATTTGTAATTTCTTATAGTCGAAGAACGTAAAAAATAATTAAAGCATAGTCAGAGATTATTTATGTAATTTACCTTTTTTTTTATCGTAATGTACACTATTTATCAAAATAATATCTCCCATTAATTCTTGAAATGACAATCATTTGCGTCTTTCAAGGGTCTGAAAAAAATCACACTATACTTTGTGTCAATTTTTTGCACCACAAAGATTAATTTTGAAAGGAAATTAAAATTATAGAAACTAAAATAAATTTTTTTCAAAATAACAGTGAAATTACAAAATAATGATATATATATTTTGCACATAAAAATGAATTTTTAAACATCGACATGTTAAAAAATTAAAGATTTAAAATAATCAATAAATATAAAAAGTTTAAAACTAAAATTACGTTCTTCTAGACGAAACTATGACAAATTATCTTCACATATAAATCTTAAAAAGTTAGTTGACTTCAAAAACTACCTCAATAAAACACATGAGCATAAATTTATGATTCTATAAAGTTTTCTATTATACTTAAAATATTATTTTTTAAAAATCTCTGAAAAGGTTAAAGTTTGTATTTACATAATTTGAGATATATTTTTAAAATTAATTGACTGAAATATCACATAAGACAAAAGATACGATTAACGAGACACATATATATATTGTGGTAGAAAATAATATTATTTAGTAATTAATTAGTAATAGACGTCCATTTTAAAATGTAATTGTTTAGAATAGAATTTTTGTTATTTCTCACTGTTTCTACTTATGCTCGCATTAAAAATTTAAATTTAAAATTAAAGTTAATATTTAAGATTGAGTGTATTTTTAAAGTTTAGAGTTTAAAATTTAATATTTAAAATTTAAATTTTGTTGCGTTGATGTATAATGAGGGCAACAAAAATAACAAAGTTTTTTTGTCCAATTTGTTTAACGATGATATTCGGGTAAAAACGCCCAAGAAACCCCAGCAGTTTCCATTTCTTTACCATTTTTTCCTTTTTCCACATAAGAAGAAAAATAAAGAAAGAAATATACCTGCCCCAAGTCTTTTCTTTTCCATGATTTTCTTACACGATCTTCCACTTCTCCCTTAAACTGAGATACCCAAAACCCATAAACCCCAAAACCCACAAGAGATGGAGCTAGCAAGATTATTACATGTTGTTGTTCTAAGTCTTGTGTTGTTGTCTGCTATTGGGAGCTGCGGTGCCAGATTTGTGGTTGAAAAGAACAGCTTGAGGGTGACTTCACCGGAGAAGATAAAGGGAACCTACGACAGTGCAATTGGCAACTTTGGGATACCTCAATATGGGGGAAGCATGGCTGGTGCCGTGGTTTACCCTAAGGATAACCAAAAAGCTTGTAAGCCTTTCGATGACTTCGGGATTTCCTTTCAATCCAAGCCTGGTGCTCTTCCTACTTTTGTTTTGGTCGATCGTGGAGGTACCCTTTTCCTAATTTTGCATTTTTTTTATAAAAAAAATTACTATGAGATTTAGTTTTGTAGGATTCAGTATAAAAAAACATTTTTTTCCCTGTTTTAGCTGCTTCAAGTTACTTGGAAGGATACCCTTTTCTCTTTTTATCCTAGTTGTTTGCTGAAATTTAGGGTTGACTTTGTAACTCCCCCAATTTCAAAGGTATCATCTTTAAAGGTTTCAACATCTTGAGAGTGTATAGCTTAAGTTTGATTGGTCTTATGATTAATAATGGAGGCTACCCTTTGTTTGATTTGGGATGACATGCCTATATTTTCTCTTTTGTAATAAGCTGCTTGAATAGATCCTGGAGTATATTGAACTAATACATTCTCTAATAGATGTATGAATATAAAATTCACTTTCAAGTGGCCGGCACACGGCGATGATATAAGGCTATAAGCACATCATGGCAGTGGCTTGCATAGATAATTATGCTACCACGATGTGAGTGCAATGGTAAAGAGATGGGAAGAATCTTAAGCAATTATAATTTAGTATGCTCAAGAGCATGTGTCAATTTACCATTGCTTATGCACATATATCAGTTGCTCATATTGTGTTAAGAAAAGCAATTAAGGTTGTAAAATTTGATTATTGTCCTCGAACTTTACTACTTAAGTTATGGTCTTACAGTTAGATTTCTTTATTTCTTGTTATTTTGATGCAATCAGTGTTTAATGTCCTCGTATTCTTATTATTCCCCCAGATTGCTTCTTTGCTTTAAAGGTCTGGAATGTGCAGAAGGCCGGTGCTTCTGCTGTGCTTGTTGCGGATGATATGGAAGAACCTTTAATAACCATGGACACACCTGAAGAGGATAGTTCATCTGCCAGATACATTGAAAATATAACGATTCCGTCTGCCCTTATTCAGAAAACTTTTGGTGAAGCTCTAAAGAAATCAATCAGTGGTGGGGATATGGTCAATGTTAATCTCGACTGGCGCGAGGCTGTTCCACACCCTGATGATCGTGTGGAGTACGAGTTATGGTCCAACAGCAATGATGAATGTGGAGTTAAATGTGATATGCTGATGGAATTTTTGAAGGATTTCAAGGGTGCGGCTCAGATACTCGAGAAAGGTGGCTATACTCAATTCACACCCCATTATATAACCTGGTACTGTCCTCAGGCTTTCACCATAAGCAAACAGTGCAAATCTCAATGCATCAACCATGGACGATATTGTGCACCTGATCCTGAACAAGATTTCAGCTCAGGTTATGAGGGGAAAGACGTTGTGATTGAAAACTTAAGGCAGCTATGTGTTTTTAGAGTGGCAAATGAGTCCAATAAGGCTTGGTTGTGGTGGGACTATGTGACGGATTTTCAAATAAGATGCCCCATGAAGGAGAAAAAATATAACAAGGAATGCGCTGATGAAGTTA
Organism: Hibiscus tridactylites; assembly: GCA_958450335.1. Classification (NCBI taxonomy): domain Eukaryota; kingdom Viridiplantae; phylum Streptophyta; class Magnoliopsida; order Malvales; family Malvaceae; genus Hibiscus; species Hibiscus tridactylites. The sequence goes on along the minus strand of OY288277.1, from coordinate 27,504,213 downwards.
TCAGATCTCTTGGTAAATAGTTAATTGAAAGAATCCTTTATTTCACTTATACCTTCTTCTAATAGCACTCTCGAGAATCAAAATATTACTTGAAATTAGTTATGACTGATTCATGATATTATCATACCATCTGTTCAGGGCTTGACGGTAAGAAGATTGAAAAGTGTATGGGAGACCCTAATGCTGATGACGATAATCCTGTTCTGAAAGAAGAACAAGATGCTCAAGTAATTCTCGACATTCACGTTTTTCTTCTACTTCCTTTTTAATGTATTTCTTGTAATCCGTGACCTTTTTGGAGCTCTTAACCATGAGAACTTGAGAAGTCTGTTTAATAGAAAGAAACAATTTCTATAGGTGGGGAAAGGATCCAGGGGTGATGTTACCATATTGCCGACTCTTGTTGTCAACAATCGACAATACAGAGGTTCGTATTCATGCCTATATTTCAAAGACACTATTTTGGTGCTTTCCTTTCTGACATATATGTGTACAGGGAAGCTGGCCAAAGGTGCTGTTCTAAAGGCCATCTGTTCTGGTTTTGAAGAGACTACTGAACCTGCTGTTTGTTTGAGCGGTGGTACGTTTTTCTTATATTTTCTTGCAAGTGAAATATGTTAGTTTGTTGCCTCTAAGGGGCTAGCATAGAATGTAGGCTTCATCTTCGAAGAGAAAGTTGAGTGACCAAAATTACTGAGGGGCAAGGGCTAGTCTCTTAGAATTCCAGGGACTGCAGTGAGCAGATGTGACAAAATCTAGTGGTTCAACTTACACCCTATTATTTGAAACAAGAGTGATGGTGGGTTCTTCTGTTGCAGATGTGGAGACGAATGAATGCTTGGATAACAACGGTGGTTGTTGGCAAGATAAAGCGGCCAATCTCACAGCATGCAAGGTATGGATTAAAACTTTATTGATAGAGGTTATCTACTTGCTTACAACAGCATTAACTCTCTCTCTCTCTATATATTGATATGCTCAGGATACTTTTAGAGGTAGAGTCTGTGAATGTCCCTTGGTTGATGCTGTACAGTTCAAAGGAGATGGCTATACTCACTGTGAAGGTGAGGATTGACATTCATTGTTGATAATTCCATATTGTGACAAACTGGATTTGTTGTTTGTACTTATGTCTCGGTTCCCTTCATGAAGACAACTTCATTGAAAAGGGACTTACCTGTTTTTGTCTTTGATCCATCTTATCTCTGCATGATATTCTCCAACATGCTATTTTCATTTTGCCATTCAGCTAGTGGGCCTGGAAGGTGCACTATTAACAACGGAGGTTGTTGGCATAAATCGCAGGATGGGCATTCATACTCTGCTTGTTTGGTTAGTTTCTAAGCTCCTCCTATTTTGTTCTTTCCCATCCCTTTGAAAATAATTCGGATTCTAAACAATGCTTTGAACAGGATATCGGAGATGTTAAATGCCAGTGTCCTCCAGGGTTTAAAGGTGATGGTGTCAAAAGTTGTGAAGGTGAATTCCCGAACGATTAAATATTATGTTTCAAGATGTTATTCGGAACTCAAAACTAATACATTCAAATTCGAGCAAACAGATATTAATATTCTGCCATTTGTCATCTCGCAGATGTTGATGAATGCAAAGAGAAGAAAGCCTGTCAGTGCCCTGAATGTAGCTGCAAAAATACCTGGGGAAGCTACGAGTGCACTTGCAGCGGAGATCTTTTGTACATGAGGGACCATGATACCTGCATAAGTGAGTTGGTGGACCTAGGATTTACTTGAAACCTATTTTTTTTCGAGTCTATAATATGCTGTCAGTGTTTTGATGTCGACTCCTTTTACTATCACAGATAAGACGGGTACTGAAGTAAGATCAGCATGGGCTGCTGTTTGGATCATTTTAATCGGCTTGGCAATGGCTGGTGGTGGTGCATATCTTGTTTACAAATATAGATTAAGGGTAAGTTAGTGCATTATATTATAAAGTAAACCTATTTACGGTTTCGACCTTTGGACTGCATTGAATCCTTTTGATGGGGATGCTTGGCTTGAATATGTTGTGTTTCTTCTTGTAATGTCTACTTGTTTTGTTACTTTTGCAGTCATACATGGACTCTGAAATCCGAGCTATAATGGCTCAGTACATGCCACTGGATAGTCAAAGCGAAGTTCCAAACCATGTAAGTGAAGATCGTGCATGAACAAAAAAACTCGAATATTTTCCAAGGGAGGGTGGTCAATGTGGTTGTTATACCCCTGATTCGTTTGGATTTCAAGCATGGATGTTATTGATATGTAAAATATGTCGGACAATAAAGAGATTCGGATTAGAAGTTGGTCTTTGTTCCTTGAGAACATGTTGAAAAAGTTGAGAGTAGGGGAATGACTTGGGTTATTTGGGGCAAAGATCACAAGGGATATGGATGTACTACTTAACCGTGACATCTAAGAAATTTGATTTACAAATTCTAAATCCCCCAGAATCTTTGCCTCATAGTTTGTGGCAACTTGTGTACTGCGTTTATGTCATTTAACCCGACTCCTTTTTTTGTTCTTTATTGTATTTTATTTTGACTGAAGAAACAGTTTTTCTTTGCTTCCTGGTTGAATATGGAAGCATACGCTGCGAAATCATAGTTTAGTTAGTCATAAATTATTGTTCATGTCCAATCATAGTTTAGTTAGTCATAAATTATTGTTCATGTCCAATCATAGTTTAGTTAGTCATAAATTATTGTTCATGTCCCGGGTTCGGGTTCATGTATGGTATGAATGCAATATATATATGATCATAACTTTCGTGTAGATTGGATTATGTTTGTAAATTGATAATGTAAGTTCATTTAGGCCGTTTGTCGGCTAAGACATGGATGTTGTGACAAAAGAATCGCGTTCTTTCTAAATCTTTTGTTGTGAGCTACTCAAAATAATCCTTTTTGGTTAGTCTTGGGTTTGAATGCTAGAATTAAGTTTACTTTTTGAGAAGTACTTGATATGTAAGTTTCTGTAAATTAGTTTATATATGTTTGTTAAATTTAAGGGATAAGAGTTTAGGATTTAAGATTTATAATTAGAATTTAGTTTAAGATTTAGGGTCTTAGGGTTAAAGATTTAAATTTTAGATTTTGAAGGAGGTTTATGTAATTTTTTACATATTGTGTATTACTATATAATCCCTAGTTTTATTCTTCTAAATCTTGTGTTAATGATTTTAGGTTTAATGTTCATTCTGGGTATAAGAAATTTGATGATCAAATGTATTTTTGAAAAAGGGACCAAACTGACGACAATGATGATAATAGTAATAAAATTTATCATTATTTATTCTCGAAAAACTAATAATAATTATCATAATGCACGAACCAACTTATCTCAGTGGTTAAGGGAACAATTATTGTTCCTAAGAGTTACGAGTTCGAGCACCAGCAGTTGCAACAAGTAGTAATCACTTTAACTTTAAAAAATATAATCTATATATTTTATTAAAGCTCTGTATTTAGTTGAAAAATGAATAATTAATTTTTTTTTAAAAAAATTATAATTAATACAATATTAATTTTAGTTTTCATTCTTTTATCTAAGTTTTAAATAAAATAAGGGTAATCTTCACCAGTTGTCCCTTTTGTTTAGGGTGTGTTCTATTTTGGTCACCAAAATTCAAAAAAGATTATTTTGGTAACTTACGTTTAGAATCGTTTCTATTCAGGTCCCTTGGCCGTTAGTTTCCATTAGTTAAAAAATTAATTTCTAATTTAACCCTCAAACTTTTAAAATTTTATTTTTCACCATCTTCCCCAACAACAGTCTTAACCCAGCAACAACAACAAGCCTTGATGTAACAAGCTCTCTATCACCAATGCATCATCATCTCTAGAATTTAACCATAAGCCAAACAACTATGATGTTTACATATCTATCGTCGAAAATCTTAAAAAAATAATTATTTTCTTATCTGATTATTGTTTCTTTCATGTCATTTCGACCTCATTTCCAATGTATATCATTTGCTTATTACAATTATTACTCTAAATTCTTTCATTTCCTCAAATCTATAATTTATGCAAATCAACTAATTGAAAATTTCAGGCATATACAAGTAAAATCTAACCTTTCTTGGCCAGCAGTATCCCAAATTTGCGCTTTAACAATTTTTTTTATCAATCTCAAGGGTTTTAGTTTGGAATTCAACGCCAATTGTGGCTTTCGAATCCAAACTGAATTGATTCCGGGAGAAACGTGCAAGCAGCTGGGATTTCCCAACCGCTGAATCCGCAATCAAAACCACGTTGAATACATAATCAATCTTTTGATTGAAATCCCCACCGCGGATGCTTGACATTATTACAACCATCCAATCAAAAATTCCCCCCCTCAAATCGATCCACCGCTCAGAATTCAAAAATTAATTTGATCATAAAATATTACAATAATACAATCATATAAAACATAGGTGATTACGATTAATCATGTTCATCTGGTGGATTATACAAGAGGAAAAAATAAGCTACGCATGGCATGATTATAGATCAAAGCGAAACATTTGGTATTAACGATGGTGAATGGAAAGATGGGAATGGGAAATTAGTGTTAGGGTTAGGGCTAGAGGAAGAAGAAAAACAGAGAATTTTGGGATTTTTTGAAACTTACGGAGGAGCTAAATGCCTGGGTGATAGAGAGACTGTTGTTGGAGGAGAGCTTGTTGCATCAAGACTTGTTGTTGCTGGGCTAAGACTGTTGTTGGGGAAGATGGTGAAAAATAAAATTTTAAAAGTTTGAGGGTTAAATTAGAAACTAATTTTTTAAAGTAACGGAGACTAACGGCCAATGGACCAAAATAGAAACGATTTTAAACATAAGTGACCAGAATAATCTTTTTTGAATTTTGGTAACTAAAATAGAACACACCCTAAATAAAAGGGACCACTGGTGAATATTACCCATAAAATAATTGAGAACTATTTTTCTAAAGATCAAATATTCAAATTCATACATCATAAGATTTATGCATAGGATAATAATTTGATACATTAGCGGTAAAAATTTTTAGTTTCCACAAATGTTTTAGTTTTAAAGTTTAGGGTCTTAGTTTAAGGTGTAGGGTTTAAGAGTTTAGATTTCGTAGTTTAAAATTTAGGGGTTGTGAATAGAATTTAGGGTTTAAGGTTAGAATTTAAGGTTTATAAGTTAAAACCTAAATTCACATAATAATTCCCTAAAACTTAAACCCTAAATCTTAATCTTAACCCTTAAATTTTAACCATCACCCCTAAATTCTAAACCCCTACACCTTAAATTAAATATCTAAACCCTAAAACTAAGGCACTTGCGAAAACTAAAAATTTCCACCGCCATGCGCCAGTGTATTAGATATAAAACCTTAAGCATAAATTCTTTATTGTTTTACATATTATCATTGTTGAATGAATTTAAAAAACATATATTTTTTATATAAAACATTTTCCATCACCCACATCCTAGCTGTGATAAAATCTAACAATAATAAAAGAACTTATAATCTTAACAGATCCATCCCCCGGTAACTTTTGGTTTAAGAAATTTATTAACTGAACCAGTAATTACAACAAATAACCATGTTTGGACAAAACATTTTTGGCTTTAAAATGTTTTCTTTTCGTTTCAACCCCCAAAACCAAAACATAAATGACCAAAAATGGCTAACAAAACCAATATAACGTTCGCCTTTGGCTGCACTGAATTGATCCACACCGATCGAAAGAGAAATCAAAACACAATAAGGTAGGGTGGATGGGCGAAGAATGCTCAACAAACTTACTTGTGTTTTACATCGATGCTCGTCTGTCGTCACATGTCAAAGCAAATAAAGGGACTGACGGCTGGGACAAAGAAAACAGAAGCAATAGCAACAAGCAAGTGGTAACATAGCATCGCGAGTTTCATCATCGGTTTTTAATTTTACTGCTGCTCAGCATCAGCCAGTCCCTCCCCAAGAGCCCTTTGTGCAATTCTATAATACAGAATACCCATGGTAGCCATGCAGGCCCTGCATAAATAATATAATCCATATACAATAAAAATCGCTTCTATCATTCTATGTGCTCATTATTTTCAAATTGCAAAGATATCCAACGTCTATGATCTAGCATGGAATCATTGTTTAATTTCTCAAATAATTAGCAAATGATCAAGCTAGTTGTTACGATAAAGGAACCCATAAAATCCAGTCATGAAATACAGGGCATGCTGGTTGGAGAATGAACTAATCTGAATACCAACAAAGAACTGAATCTGCTCAGAAAATTTCCCACGAACTTGTACCTAATTAATTTAATTTCTCCCTCTAGTTATCCACCAAGATACCAATTTCAATATCCACAGGTTACAAGAAAAGACATTGATAAAGGCCAAAGACAGATTGGTGTTCATATGTAGGTTGGTTGGTTAGGATGACATTGATGCTTGTACATATTTCATAAAAGAAGAAAGAGGCATAGACTCACATGATTGCTATGACAAGAAGGATTTTCCTTGGATCCATCCGTCTAGATTTTTTATGCTTCAATCGACCTTCTGGGGCATCATCCGCAATGGATGCTTCTTTACGTGGAGGTGCAGTTACCGGTAGAGTCGGTAATGCACTTGACCAGAAGGGAATCAATGCTCTGAGGAACTGAAGACGAAGTGGACCTACAACAATAAAGTACAAATAAAATAAAATGAATCTTGAACATGAGATCAGAGCATTCAGTAAATTATGATATAGGCATACAAAATATTAAGGAAAACTTGGATGAAAAATAGTAGGTCCACAAAGGACAATTTGGAAAAGTTCTAATCAATTAGAGAGCATAATGGCTTCACGACCCAAGGCTTTTTTTTTAACTTACCCCTCCGAGAATACTTTCTGCGATTCCCATCATCATCTGCATAATATGAGATTTCAGAGTTTTGCCGGTCAACTTGAACTGCACTCTTTCGAGTTGTAGCCACAGGCTGGTTACACGGCAACATTGAAAAAAAACACCCAAGATAAGAAAAAGAAAACAGACAACTACAGGGTGGAATTGGCGCATATAAGCAAGCAAAACTTAACAAGATTTGAAGAAATAAGATCACATCCAATGATTAACCAACTGAAGAATGACATACACCAACAGGACTTGAAGCTTTCATGTAATTCCCAGCCGAACTAGGACTATCTATCTCAACTATTTCTGACACTGTAAGTTTAGAAGGGCCAGCAATAGTTGAGTATCCTTCATCTTTTACCACAGAGGCTGATGAATTTCCATCAAACTCTCTTCCTCCAGTAGAGGTTACATTTATTAATGGATCTGAAGCAAATGCTGGTGGGGGTCCGCGATGTTCTGCAGCAGACAAAGAAACAGGATGATTTCCAAACAAATTCTTCTCCATGCCAGTCTGCACAATAGTAGTGAAGTCATTTAAAACGTATATCTACTAAAAGGAACTTGAATTGTATTCATGATAAAAAGGACACTACAATATAACTGTAACAAGAATGCTAAAACTCCAAACAATCCAAACTACTTTTCTCTCTATACACTTCTTATAGATGATTAAACATATTTAGAGATTGACTTCAAAGGAAATTGGTGATCATCAACTTTCCAAAGCATCGGGAACAGAGTGGCCAACCCCAAATACTGGGATCGGCACCGTTCTAGTGGAGTTTTATAAGCTTAAAATAACTTGGAAAATGAGACTTCGAAAACTTCCTTGCGGTCCATGCTTTTGGATGACGTGAAATGAAAAGGTTTTCATAGCAGAATTGTATGGCAAACATTTTACAGCAACTTTCACTGGAAAAATAATGATTCTATTGAAAAGGAGAAATTTTCTTAGCAGAATATAGCCCATCCATTTTGGAAACCTCTACCAGGGGGCAGTTAAATGCCACTAACTTTCTAGTCAACCGCTTAAAGGCAAAAATCAAGCTTGACCAGCGTATGCTGAAAAGTATAACAACTAGATTAAAATTTAAACTGGCAAGTCACAATAGGAATTCCAAAGTACCCATGGCAATATGATAAAAAAGCAAAGGATATGCTCAAGGAAAAGCAGGAGAATATTTGGAAGAAAAAAAAAGAAGTGATCCCAAGTTCACTTTATCTAGAATGCAGTTCATTGTATCAGCCCAAATATAGCATGGCATCACCTGCATAATAGCCTCCTTTAACAGTGAATGAAGACGAGATGCTGAATCTTTAACACTCTTGGGAGGCCATATCTGGACAAGAGACCGATTTAAATGAGATAAGTTACTGACAGAAATCCAATCATACAAGTAAATGAGTAATGTCACAAGCAAATTATACAGTTTTTGAGTCTTTGACCAACAGGTAATAGAAATTATTTGCACAAACTAGAAGATGCCATTTACAAGTTATTCATTTATTAATCTCTCCCTCTGCTTTTGCAAGACCATGGAAAAGCTTAAAAAATGAAGCTAATGGAAAATGCCATAGAAATGCTAATCAGCAAAGGCTTTTTCCTCCATTAACTAAAGTATATGACCAGCTGCAAAAGCAGAAGCAGAAGCAGAACTGCAGTGGCTTATTACTGTTAACCATCCCATACCAATCGAAGTTTAGAAGAAGCCTGACATATATAGGGTATGTTTAATTGGTGCTTTTGCCTTTTGCTATTTATCTCTTCTCTTCTTTTCTGCCCAGTTTCCTTTTTCTTTTCATTTTTAATGAAAATGGAGGGGAGAAAAGCAAGGCAGCAACACAGCAACCAAACTGAATCATAGCATATTCCAACTACTTGTAAGGAATGAGAACTTTGTCCCCGTCATTCTGTAAACATTTATTTATCACTTGAATAATAGCAAACAGAAGTAAAGGCCATGAAACAGCTGATTCATGCTGATAATAAAATAAACTTTGGAAAACTTACGGATGCAGAACATGAAGGGCACACATATCCGGCAGGTGCAGTGTGCGGAGGAAAGCTTTGGATATGTGAGACCAAGCAATTTGCATGTATGACATCTAAAGTAGCAAAAGAAAAAAAAACAGTAAGAGTACACAGCAGAAGTCCAAATACTGTTTGGAAGAAAACAAACAAGATGCAGCATCAATATCAGTATAAAAACATACGTAAGCAACCCAACCGAATTGTTTCAGAGCTAGCTCCCTCCTCAAGCACAACTTGGCATTTGCAACACTTGGGAGGCCAGTCATACTCTCCATCTATTACCCATTCCGAGTAAGTACGTATCTAGAACAAAGTGGAAAGGGAAAAAAATAATATAAGCCCCTAAACAGCATTCCATACGACATCTCCACTCAGTTATTTTGCAAGTCTTAAAACAGCATAAATAAGTACATACAAAAGCTTTTTCATGCTATTGCATAATTTAGAAAAATGCACACAAAGAGACATTTATTAACAACTCCACTATATCCAGACATATAGTTGCAAGAAACAGTTGTACATCAACCAAAAATCAATTCCTGGCTCAACATATATTTTACAAAAAGTGTTCTTATTTTGCAATACCTAGAGTTCATCCAATCCCCGCCACCTTTTCTGAGCATGGATAGGATTAATACTGATTTTGCTCCTAGTCCATTCTTTGTTTAAATCAAGTGAAGGTGCTTGAAAAATACAGTTTTTTTTTTATAGCAAATTGAGCAGAATATTATGACGTACCACGCATATTTGGTGCTCAGTAAAGCAGATGCATTCTCCACAAACAGGAACCTTGTGCACGAAACAATATAACTTTGTTGCCTGAAACACCAAAAGGAGGAATGGAGGTTTAAACTCATTTGTAGATCTTTGATCCAACCAACCAAATCAGCTCTAAAAATCGTCACATATAAATACACAACTTAATTCACAACATAACAAGCTACACTCCACTTGAACCATCCAAATATCAAGCTCAAAATGTCCCCCTCTCTTCGATTCATTTACTAAACTAATCAAATTCGCATTTATCCAATTGAGAAACTCAAAAAATTAAGAACAGGAAGATCTAAAAAGGCCTAAAATTCAGAAACAAAATTTTTGATAGATCTAAAATCTTCAGCAATGAATTATAAATTCCGACACAAACCTCTAAAACGTAAATTACAAAAATGAAATGAAAAAGAGTAAATCTACAGCGCCAAGAATGTAAGTGAATCTATCAAGTAATAAGAAATTCGTGTCAAATTGACAAAAATAAAAATTACCTTGCGGCATTTGCAGACCACCATTGCAAAGAGAAGCTAGCAAGCACAGGATCGATCACTTGGAGTCCGATTCTCAAAAACAAAGCTTCATGTTCTAGAAATGGATTAAGTTGAAAATTTGATGGAAAATTACCTTAGGGTTTAAGGGGGAAAAAACAAGCAAATTTAATTTCACATTAAAAAGGATTTATTATTACAACTATAAACTGAAAAAGAAATGGCAGTTGAGTTTTTTGGGAATAAAATGGCATTGGTGTAATTACCTGACAAACAAGTGGGTTCTTTTGGGTTTAGGGGAGAGTGTCTCAATCTTTTTTAAAATTTACAAATATTCATTGTTTATTTTCAAATCTCATTCCCTCTCTCTTGCACACTCTACACTCTGAAAACCCTAAAATCTCTCTCTAGCCACTCAAGCAATGACATCTGTCCACCCGCCTCCGGCACCGGGACGCGAGCTCTCCAACCCTCCGACGGATGGGATCTCGAACCTTCGATTCTCCAACCACAGCGATCACCTACTCGTCTCCTCATGGGATAAGGTGCTCCTTCACCATCCATTACCTTTAAATTTTTCAAGTTTCCTTTAATTTCCAATTAACGGATATTTTTAATAGACTGTGAGATTGTATGATGCAAGCGCCGATTCGTTGCGAGGAGAGTTCATGCACGGTGGGCCCGTGCTCGATTGTTGCTTCCATGATGATTCCTCTGGGTTTAGTGCCAGTGCTGATAATACCGTTAGGAGGTTAGTTAATTAAGCTTGGGATTTTGCCCTTGTTTTTTTCCGTTTGGTTCTCGAGAATGTTTAGGAATATGAATTTTGGAATCAAGCTTAAAATTGAGCTCTTAGCTTTGCAGGATAGTGTTCAGCCATGGAAAAGAGGATATTTTAGGTAGACATGATGCTCCTGTGCGTTGTATAGAGTACTCTTATGCAGCAGGTTGGTTTAAATAACAAATCTTCTCTCATTTAATTTCTTTGTTTCATCTAGTGCGGATTTCAAGTGTTTTCCTGAAGTTCAACATAATTTCCTGAATGTTTCCGGAAGGACTGACTCTAGCTGAATCATATTTCAATGATTTTTAGTCACAAATTCCACATCAATCTCATTGTATATGAACTAACTTTTGAGTTTTGAGGGTTAGACTAGTGTCATGCCAGTGCTATGGGTTATATCTTGGGAAAATGTACTATACATGGTATTAGGAGCTTTTTGTTTTATTTAAGAAGATATCTGATTTCTTGATGTTTCATTCTGTATGTTACAGGACAAGTTATCACAGGCAGTTGGGACAAGACCTTGAAATGTTGGGATCCAAGAGGAGCAAGTGGCCAGGAGCGAACTCTTGTTGGCACGTACCCGCAGCCTGAGCGAGTTTACTCATTATCTCTAGTTGGAAATCGTTTAGTTGTGGCAACTGCTGGAAGACATGTAAATGTTTATGACTTACGAAATATGTCGCAGCCTGAGCAACGAAGGGAATCTTCATTGAAATATCAAACTAGGTGTGTGAGATGTTATCCAAACGGAACAGGTACTAGTCAAAACCTCTAAAAGTAATAATATTTAAATGAAAGGTTGGATTTTTAGACTTGTGATCCATTCATTCTACTTGGTAAAATTTCGTCTCATTAGACAAGTTTATGTAGGATATGCTCTTAGTTCGGTTGAAGGCCGGGTGGCAATGGAGTTCTTTGATCTCTCAGAGGCCAGTCAAGCCAAAAAGTATGTATCATTCTTTTCCTTTTAGCAGTATACATTGTGGTTATATGCTGCATATATATGTATAACATAAACTTAGGAACTGTTCTTCAGCTGATCCTGCCTGTTTTTTCATTTTCTTTTGCTTCAATTAATGGCTATTTTGGATAATCTGTAGATATGCCTTTAAGTGCCATCGGAAATCTGAGGCTGGACGGGACATTGTATATCCAGTAAATGCCATTGCTTTCCATCCTGTGTAAGTTTAGGTTCAAGTCTTCAACTTATTTATGCATTAACTATGTGATGTAGCATGTAGGCATTGTCCTTATTTATAATAAAGGCATATTGCCCGAGAGTGCTTTGGCTGTTTGTATCTGAGTAGCTGATGTGGAGTATGGACAGATGACAATTAGTAATTTGAAAAGTAGATACACATGTTATGATGGGAAATTGGAAGTCTGCAAGATACATTGGTTGTTTTTCTCTTATTTGATTCAAATACTGCCGTGAAGTAATAAGTTGCAAAACCTGTATTGCTAGTAACATCCTACATTTTAGCATTTAAGACATGAGGTTACAATTTGTTGGTAATGATTGAGTTAGGCTCAAGAGATTCTTTTTGGAAGCTTGAAAATAATTAATATCTGCTTTGAATTTCAACCTCCAGCTACGGTACATTTGCAACAGGAGGTTGTGATGGTTTTGTTAATGTGTGGGATGGAAACAATAAGAAGAGGCTGTATCAGGTTAGTGATTGGTTTGAGCCGCTGTTTTATTTTACAGTAAAAAAAAGGCTGATAGTTTACTACTATTATTAAATTATCTTTTGCAGTATTCGAAGTACCCAACTAGCGTTGCAGCTCTTTCGTTCAGTAGAGATGGACGACTGTTGGCTGTGGCATCAAGTTACACATTCGAAGAGGGGGATAAACCGTAAGACTCTTCCTACAAACTCTCTCGATTGAACATGAAAACCTCAAAACAAACCATGTATTTCAGACATATTGACCTCTAATTTCTGATCCTTTTCTTGTGTGCAGACATGAACCAGATGCCATCTTTGTACGAAGTGTAAATGAAATCGAAGTCAAACCGAAACCAAAAGTGTACCCTAACCCTCCAGCGTAGCCAAGTAAGGATCTTTATATAGTTTATGGTGATTTTAGACATGTAATATGTTTACTTGTAAGGTTTCGGTGAATGGCCTGAACTTAGAGTGTGCTTTAGGGTGTGTGCTTGGTTGGGTGGAAAAGTAGTATGGGAAGAAAATACAATTCGAGTATGCGTGGTACGAAAGAAAGTAGGAAAGATTATTGTGCAATGGATGGATAGAGAATTTTTTTTTTCCTCTTCATTTTCCCATATTTCTAAGTACACTGGATGTTTTCCTCATTTTTCTGGATCATAGGCTATTGTTTCTTTTCCAGTTTCTGTTGAAAAAAATATTACTAGTTGACTTGTACCATACACTTGTTTTCAAATATCAGTATACATGCAATAGTTCTTTGGAGGCTTAATAGTCAAAAAGGTGTCCAACTTATATTCTTTTTTCTAATTTGGTGTCTAATGTTTTTTTTTCGGGCCACTCAGGTGCTAACGTTTCATTCCGTAATAGTTTTTCCGTGACAGACATTTTTTTTTGTTATCCAATAAAAACATGACGCGTGGCAGATTATGGTATTTTCTATCATTTTTATTTTTCTAAAAATTATAAAATATTTAATTCTATAAAAAAACCCAAAATTTTTAATTTTTCTAAAACCCCCGAAACTCAAACCGTAGATCCTAATTTCTTTCCTTTTTCACTACCAATTCAACTACCACTAGCTACCCTTGCCTTTGTCGGCTCCCTACTACCGAAACCCTTATCATCCCATGAATTGGTGATTGTTTCGTCGACGAACATCTAAAAATGAAGAAAAAGAGACTGATTGGGCTTCTAATCGAAGACTAGAGAGTGGGGATGTTGAACAGTGAGGTACTTGACGCTTGGGGTGGTGAACAGTGAACTGCCGGCGTGTGGAGCATGTCAGACGGCGAGGGAGATGTGATTTGAGAGTTTTATTGAAAAATAGATAAAATAGGTCATGTGACATGTTTTTATTAGATAACGAAAAAATTTTAAAGGTCGTTGACGAAAAACTTTAATCTAAGTTACGGAATGAAACGTTAGGCATCAAAGCGACCCGAAAAAAACGTTAGGCATCAAACTAAAAAAACATTAAGCACCAAACTAAAAAAATATATAGTTTAAGCATTCTTTTACTATTAAGCCTTCTTTTGATTAAATTATATTAAATATCCAAAATAAAGCTGAAATATTTAAATTTGGGCATGATTTCTACCACAAAAACTATTTTGTTAGGTAGAAAACAATGTGCAGTTATTTACAAAAAAAAATGCATTTATGAAAAAAGTTGTGCCAAACACATTTCTTTAGTAAATAACTGCACATTGTTTTCTACCTAACAAAATAGTTTTTGTGGTAGAAATCATGCCCAAATTTAAATACTCATATTCGTCTTTGTAGTCTTACTTGATTCAATTGGATACCTGTGATACATGCTAAAAGAAAATTAAATATATGTCTTTAGTAAAATTAGAAAATACCAACACATTTCTTTTTTAAATCCCCATAATTAAATAGGTTTTTAAGTAAAAACCCAAGCCGAATATGAGTATTTTAATTAAATTGAAACTGGGCTTGGTTTTATATTTTTTGTGATTAAATTAAAATATATATATATATATATATATATATATATATATATATATATATATATATTCATGCTTTTGCAATGGTTTCAAGGAAGGAATAAAAAAATTTATTCACATGTTAAGTAAATTAAAGTTTATGCAATCTGTTTATTTGAATCATAAAATTTAAGTCTTAAAATATGAAACTTTAAATTAAAAAAAAACTTATATCTTAACTATTTAAAAAAAACATTATATCTTAAACTCTAAATAAAATCACTAAATCTTAAAGCAAACAAAATTAAATACTTTATTTTACACAAATTGTGTATCATATTATTTTCCTTCAAAAAAAACCATTATTCAAGTGATGGATTTTTCGGGGTGATAATTTCAGGTTAACTGTACAAATTATTTTGGACTTGAGTCATTTTAAATTTTAGCAATCTTTTATTCCAATTACATTACACTGAATTGAATTCTAATTTAGACTAACCAAATCAAACTTTTGAATTCGAGTCGCATAATCAACCGTTAATACACAATGTAACTAATTTGTGAATCCTATTGTACTCGTGAGTAAGTCAAATACTTACAAAAGAAAAACAAAAATATAGTTATAAACTAGTCATAAAACATGAGAAAAATCAAATGTATATTTCATAAATTTAATAATATTATACTATTTTTTATTTAAAAATCAACATACACCGCACACATGAAGACAATAAACATTTAACTTTTTAAATTAACAAAACCCTAAATATTTAAATCACAAACCATTGTATCGCAGCCGCGGTTGGCTGAAGATGAAACTTCCTGCATGTGGTCGTAGTAGACTTAACTAACTTCAACGACTCGGTGTTCCTTGTTCAAACAAGTTCCCTGTACAACAGATATGTATGTTGTATTTTAAGATGCAATGGACCAAAAAGTTTCCTTAATATCCGATTAAACCAAAACCAAATTTCACATTTAGAGTTTGACCCATCAAATTTAGCAACCATTCTCCTTAGCTTTCACATGCAATGATACTATCCATTTCAAGCAGAACTGTCTCATATATTTTCAAGACCTTAAGAGTGTCTTTGATTCACGGAATGTAAGATTATCTTTGGGAATAGAATTTCTCGAAATGTAACATTACCTGAGATATTACGGGGAATGTTAGATTACCTTGTTTGGTTTATTTGGTAGGAATGTAAGATTACATAATTTAGTTGGGTAATATAAGATTACTTGGAAGTGTATTTTACTATATTGTCCTTGTGATATATTATTTTTTAACAAGCTAAACTTTCATACAATTAAGTTTAGAATATTACTAATATAATTAGTATAAACAATATGAACTATATGTTTTTATTAATATTAAAATTCTTATAATTAAATTTAAATAATAAACATTTAATGTGTAACAACGTTAAAATATTAAACTAATATAAAATAATTTTTAAATAAGTATACTCCCCAAATATTAAAGCACGATTGAAATAATAAAATAAATAATAAATTTGCATAAAGTCAAGAAAAAAGGATAAATAGGAGATGGTGATTGCATTATTAAACACTAAGTTATGAGGATTTCTACGAAAATAGAACATAAAACCAATAAAATCAAAGGTTCACCTTGTAATATGCTATGTGCCAATTTTATTTTCTTATCAAAAATTTTATAGAAAATGTATATATTTTATCGAAGTTTTTTTATCTAAATATGTAAAAATATAGATTTTGATATAATAAATTGAAAATTGTTTTGATTTTAAATTGAAAAGAATTTAAAATATATTTTAAGTCAAAACAACTTGAAAATAAGTTTGAGGATGTTTAAAAACGTTTTGAAGTGTTTCAAAACGTTTTTAAGTAGCCAAACCTTTGATTTTAATGTACTCAGTTCGATACATGCATAATCTGTATCGATACGTTTTGAAATTGCCAAAATGTATTTCGATACAAGCCTTAGCCGTATCGAAACATCAAGGATCGTTTTAAAACAAGAGTTAGTGTTTCGATACGCCTACATGACAGGCACCCCAACGGTTAAAACCCCCTAACGGCTATTTCCCAACAATCTTTTGAATTGCAAGCGTTTCGATACGGGACCAGGCATTCCGGAACGGGCGTTTCAATACAACCTATGGTGTTTCAAAACGGGATGCTGAATCATACCCAACGGCTAGTTCTGAAGAAGGACGTTTCGATACAGCTACTCATGTATCGAAACAGACATCACCAGAACTGCATTTATGGTGGGAAATAAAGTCTCCAACGGCTCCAATTTAATCCCAACGGTCCTCAACGATTACAAACTCAATTGGGAGTATAAAAGGGACCTCCAAGCATCAAGGGAAGACTAATGTTTCAATTGTCAACAACTATATGGTGAGAAATTTGTCTTATGGCTTTAATTGTAAATTCTTTGTATAGACAACACTTGTGAGTAAAAATTGTCAAATTTGCTCAAGTGTTTAGGTTTGGGTGAGTGCTAAAGAGTACAAACATCAACCTTGTAAGAGGGAGTTTAGTTTGCTTTTATTCATCTCTTGTATAGAGGGTTTGATCAAGCTTTGGGTTAGAAAGCTTAGATCATTTGTAAGGGTTTCCTTCTAAGCTTAGAGAAGGGGACAAATTAATTAGTGAATTGATTGAGAAATCCTTAGTAGGAGCTAAGGTAGTGGATGTAGGTGCTTATTTAGAAGGGCGAACTACTATAAATCCTTGTGTTTATTGTCTAATTTTTTGCTTCCCACAAAATCACCCAAAATCCAACTTCTCCACCACTTGGCTAGCTAAATCAGTCGAAGGAAATCGAGCCTATCATGCCTAACAATTGGTATCAGAGAGAGGCTCAATCGAAAGGGATTAACATCTTATTGAGGCGATCTAGGAAGCTCGATACATCAATTCAATCAACCAGTTGAATGGCGCAATCCATCGACAAGTCATCATTCTTCGACAGAACCAACTATGCCTATTGGAAGACAAGAATGATGTTCTTCATAAAATCCAAGGATTACAAGCTTTGGGACATAGTTGAAGATGGTTCGTTCATGCCACAACGAACAAAGGCAGATTGGAGTGTAGATGATCACAAGAAGATAGAGCTTATTTGCAAGGATTTGCACATTCTCTTCTGTGCATTTAGCCCTAACATCTATGAGAAGATGTCTTCTTGTAAAGATATCAAGGAAGTATGGGACAAACTTGAAGTCACATACGAGGGAACTAACGAAGTAAAGGAGACCAAAATTGGTCTTCTCAATCTCGAATATGAAAGCTTCAAGATGAACCCAGATGAAGACATCAAGAGGATGTTCGACCGATTCTCCACAATCGTCAATCAACTTAAAGGTCTTAAAGAGGACTTTTCGGATGACAAACTAGTCTGAAAGTTGATTTACTCACTTCCCGATTCATGAGAGCCCAAAAAGATGGCAATTATAAAAGCAAAGAACTTGAAGGAGCTCAAGCTTGACGAGCTCATTGGATCTTTGCTCACACATGAGATGATGTCTCTACCCTTGAAGAGGGAGAATGAAAAGAAGATCAAAGAGAAAGGCATCAATGTAAATGCCATAGCTCTTCTATCCTCCACATACCTACATGTAGAATCAAGTGAGAAGGAAAGTGAAGAAGAAGAGATGGCCTATCTCTTTGAAAAGTTTGCCCGATTCATGAAGAGTAAAATGAATGAATTCAAGCAAGAATCGAGAAAGAAAGAGAAGGCAAGCTCTTCAAGCCATAAGAAGAAGGCATATGTGGCTACTTGGAGTGATGAAGACTCCACCGACAATAAACAAGCCAACATTTACCTTATGACCATTGAAGAAGATTCAAGGGTAACTTTTAATTCATCTACCTTATGTTCATATTCTTTTGATGAGTTACAAGATGCTTATGATGATTTGGTTTTAGAGTTTAAAAATCACATTTTGAAAAACAAGAAAGTGGTTTCAAATTTTAAAATTCAAAATGATATGATTTCTAAAACCAAAATTGAACTTGAAGCAAAACTCAATGAGTTTGAGAAAAATGTGTTAATTTACAAAATTTGTTTCATAAAGTTCAAGAAAAAAAAATATTTGATTGCCAAAGAACTTGAAAAGAAAACAAATTTTGAAAAATCAAATTTTTATCAAAGACAATCTAGTGCCATCATATTTTTGAATGGAAAAGTTTATAGAAGTATTTGGGTCCCTGTAACACCCGGATTTGGGGGTCGGGTGAAAATAATATTAAAATAATATTTTGAGTTTCGGTTTTATAATTAAAATAATAAAATATTTTAATAGGCTTCGTGTTTGCAAAATAATTAAAGTCTATGTTAGGTCTATCTTCTAAGTCCAAATTCCATGGACTTTAGGAGATGGGAGTTTTAGCCATTTCACTAATGGCATAATGATAATTATGTTTTTGGTGAATTAAAATAAAACAAAAGATGAAGACATGTGCTCATCTTCTTCCTCACTTCCATTTTTTCAAAACCCATGACATAGAAGCTCTTCCCCTCCATTTTACTATTCCATCACCTTACATCTTCATCTTTGGCGCTTTTCGAAAGTTAATCTCGTTTTGACTTGGCCTTGTCTTCATCTTCATTTTGGTACCATTAGCTTTCATTAAAACTATGTATTTCATATTTTGGGTTTTTCAAGGATTTTGTTAAAGGTTGTGACTTTATGAAATTTTAACAAAGCCTTTGATTTATAGTTGTTAGATAAGTTGTTTACAACCCTTAAGGTCCAACATATGTGAATTTTAAAGAGTTTTACCATGATTTCTGGATTTGAGTTTTAATGGGGGTTTTGAAGGGTTTAAAGGTTAGTTTTGGGTGTGTTTGATGTTGGAAATTGAGGGCTGATGTTAGAGTAATGATTAGGGGTTGTTTTGGAAGCATTTAAGTGTGTTAAAAAAGTTGAAATCATGAGTTTTGGATTGGGTTTGATGGTTGCTCGGGATTGAGGTTTTTAGGAGTTGTTCATAGCTCGAATTCTTGTGTTTTATGCTTGAGTAGTGTTCCGGGTTTGCTACATTGATGTGTGAGCTGATTTGAGGTTGTTTTGATTGTGTTGAGTTGGTTAGAAGCAAGAAATTGTGTTGGTGAAGCATCGGGAACAAATCCGGAATCGTTGGAAGCTTGATCAACTAGTGGGTTGAGCTTGGAATAGTCGGTGAGTGGTTAAATGTTTTTAAATGGTTTTCGAGTATTGGTTCAAGCATGTGGACTAGGTTGGGCTTGGTAGACCCACCTAGAGATGGTATTAGAGTGGTAGCCTAATCCCAAACTTTAGTTAGAGACCTTGGTTGAACTCTAATTATTGATATGCCTCATGTTTTGTTGTGTTTATGGTGGCTATGTATAAATGTGTTATACATGTATGTTGAGGCATGGTTGTGATGCATTGTGATATACATGTGGATTGTTCATGATGGTGATCATGGTGAGTACGTGCTAAGCACGGAAGTAATATGAAATGTGTTTAGTATTGGCACTAGTATGCTTGGGTACAATGATCGATCATTAGGATGTTTAGTGTGCACACGTGAGTCAAATGCGCGTGTGGTCTTGGTGATGGTAGTCATCAAGATGGAGTACGGGTTCGCCCAAGAAACCTTCTTATATATATGATAGTCGATGATGAGTGTAATCCCATCGACGGGGCGTGAGCATGAGTGAAATCCCCTCCGCGTGAACGGTGATGAGTGTAATCCCACCTCAAGGTAATGGTTGTTGTTGGATGTGAGTTCCAATGTGTTATCCGCGTATTCGAGTCATAGCTAGGTGCCAATATGAGATTATATGTGTGCCAATATGTTTTGAGGTGTGTTGCTATTATGAATTAATATATGTGTTTACATATGATATGGTTTTGATCTTGTTGAGCATGACATGATATTAAGTTTATGTTCATGCATCATTTATATTTTGGCTCATGTGGATCGAAGGTAAGATCATGCATTCTACCTTGGTTGTGCTCGTGCTTGGACCCTGCATTGTCGAGGTTTGTTTTAATGGGGTTTTGGGACATCCTTGTGTCATAAACCAGCTAAAACCAATCTGCAGACAGAGGGCGTCTCGAAACGGTTGGTCCCGTTTCGGTACGGTCCCTTTGTTTCGGGCCAGGCGTTGTGGTACGCTAAAGATCGTTTCGATACTATTTATCTACTGGAAATTTGAGAATTTGACGATAAAATGACGCATCGAAACAGGCTTTAGTGTTTCGGAATGGCCTTCGTATCGTTGACCACGAGAAGTTGACCGTTGAGGTCGTTTCGATACGGGCCACACCTGTTTCAAAACAGTTTCATCGGGTTGACTTTGGCTAGTTGACCAGGTCAAGGCGTATTGAAACACCCTATGGGCGTTCCGATAGGGCTTGCCGTATAAGATTAAAATGGGCTGTTTTAATTGGGCTGTTGGTTGTTTGCCTCATCGTTTCTTCCGTTGTTGCCTTCCTCTTATATGATTAAATATCTCATCTAGAAAGGATAATAATAATGAAAAAGTTTTTCTTGGGTCGATAACCGAAGTGGAGCCTTAACGGGTTTCGCCTCGGTTATCCCCGTGTGGCCCACTCGGATCGGTCAAGCGTCTGGACCGAGACGAGGGGGTTACAGTCCCAAAAAGACTAAATATTTCAACTAAAAAAGATGAAATTGATTAATGGATTCTTAAGGGGACTAAATTTTGTGCCACTAACTTCTATGAATCCAAAGCAATTTGGATACCAAAAACTACTTGATTGTCTTATGATCGGTGTGATGGAGAATGATCAAAAGATCCAAATTTGAGGGGGAGCTTCATACACACAAGGAAGAACACTTGAAGAAAGAAGGCTTCACATCCCCCTTGGAGTTTAAATGTTGGTAAAATTTCTAGTTGTCTTGTTTTTGCTTCAATTAGATTAATTTTCTTTACAACTAGATTATCATATTGTTGGACTAACAATATTTGATGCCTTGAGTAAGGGGGAGCCAATTTTAAAACCAAAGTTTTTAATTGTGTCAAAAAAATTTAACCTCTTATATTATTTTGAGCTTAAAGTCAATCAAATTCTTTTTGATATAACAAAAATGGGAGAAATAGTTTGAAAAATTGATTTTTCAATTGAATATGGGGAGCTTTAATTTCATTTAATTTTTAGAATCTCTTATTCAAAATTTTAAAATACTAAGGGGAGAATCCCAAACAATTTATCAAGTTGGTTTTATTATATCAAAATGGGGAGATTGTGAAAATATAGATTTTGATATAATAAATTAAAAAATGTTTTGGACTAAATTGAAACAATTTAAAATATATTTTAAGTCAAAACAACTTTAAAATAAGTTTGAGGATGTTTAAAAAGGTTTCAAAGTGTTTTAAAACGTTTTTAAGTAGCCAAACCTTTGATTTTTAATGTACTCGTTTCGATACAAGCATAATCTGTATCAATATGTTTTGGAACTACCAAAATGTGTTTCGATACAGACCTTAGCTATATCGAAACGACCTGTATCAAAACAGCAAGGGTCATTTCGAAACATGACTTAGTGTTTCGATATGCCTACGTGGCAGACACCCTGACGGTCAAAACCCCCCAACAGCCATTTCTCAACGGTCTTTTGAATTGCAGACGTTTCGATACAAGACCAGACGTTTCGAAACGAGCGTTTCGATACAGCTTATGGTGTTTCGAAACGGGATGTTTAATCAAACCCAACGGCTATTTCTGAAAAGGCGTTTCGATACAGCTACCCGTGTATCGAAACAAACATCACCAGAATTGCATTTATGGTGGGAAATAAAGTCTCCAACGGCTCCAATTCAATCCTAATAGTTCTCAACGGCTACAAACTCAATTGGGAGTATAAAAGGGACCTCTAAGCATCAAGGAAGACTAATGTTTCAATTGTCAACAACTATATAATGAGAAATTTGTCTTAGGGCTTTAATTATAAATTCTTTGTATAGACAACACTTGTGAGCTAAAATTGTCAAATTTGCTCAAGTATTTAGATTTGGGTGAGTGCTAAAGAGTGCAAACATCAACCTTGTAAGAGGGAGTTTAGTTTGCTTTTATTCATCTCTTGTATAGAGAGTTTGATCAAGCTTTGAGTTAGAAAGCTTAGATTGTTTGCAAGAGTTTCCTTCTAAGCATAAAAAAGGTGACAGATCAATTAGTGAATTTATTGGGAAATTTTTAGTGGGAGCTAAGGTAGTGGATGTAGGTGCTTGTTTAGAAGGTCGAACCACTATAAATCCTTGTGTTTATTGTCTAATTTTTTGCTTCCCACAAAATCACCCAAAATCCAACTTCTCCACCACTTTGCTGGCTAAATCGGTTGAAGGAAATCGAGCCTATTAAACCTAACAAAATATTAAAATACTTTTTAAATTTGTGTAAAACCATTTAAATATAAAATAAAATTATTTAATAAGTTTATGCCATTTAAATATGTTACAAAGAACCTAAATTAAGAAAACTCATTACTTCAAGGGCAATTTTATCCAAAGTGACAGACAAATATCTAAGAAAATGATGGGAATCACATTTTCAGAATGTTGACAAAAACGCTACTGATGGGAATAGTTTTTTTCGAGTTGGTAGGAATGAGGACAAACCAAACACGAGAATAAGATTCCGGTAAAGATTATCACCTCTGTTAATAATCTTTTCTGCAAACCAAACGCCCCTAAGTGAAATTTCAAAATGTACGCCTTAGAACGAAATTAAATTTCATTACTTTAACAATTAATTTAATATTTTATTAACAAATTATTATGTTCATTGTTTTTTTAGAGAACACCTTAAATACCAACTAAAATAATAACGAGCAATCACTAACTTACAAAATTTTTACTTCAAACATTATTAAAAATATAAAGTAAATTGGAACCTTGAACAAATACTCATGTTGCTCCCCATCCCAGACTGCCCTAATAGAGTCATGATCCCATAAAAATATATGTTAAAATTACTCTTTAACCCCACAAAAGTATATATAATTTATTATTGAACCAATAAATTTAAAATATTTTAAATGACTTCAATAATAAATAATATTGAGTTACCTCACTCACCACCGGAACTAATTTTAATCTCTTAAAAGTACATTTTACTATATTTTCCCCTTATTACCCATTTCACATAATTTAAATTGAATACATTTTTAACCAATCATATGTTAAAATTAGATTATTATTTCAAGTATGACGCTGGAAAAAATATCCCACAAGTGGAATTATCAACCTGACTAACAAGCATACAATATTACTTGTAAAATATTTTTTTATAACGTACATAAAAAACAGTTATCCATCAAAATTTCAAAACATCATGCTATTTTGTTTAACAATGACATCTAAATTTTATTAATCACCATAAAAAATACAATACAATGCATTAAAAAAGAAAAAAAGAAGAAGAGATAAAGTCCACTAAAAATCTTTTACAATGATGCAAAGAGAAATAGACACTTTCATCGAGATTAGCATATTAAAATCAAGAAATCTTCTTGAATCTCCTTGTCTCTATTCAAACGAGACGCTTTACAAGGTGAAAAAGGAGTAGTGAGCGAACCAAGCTATCAGACATATTGTTTCACTACCCAGGTTTGATTACATTGACAACCAACCATCAACCGAGTGAGGATCCATCTTTCTAAAACCACCGACATAACCATAATCAGAGATTAGTGTCGTGAAGATCTTTGTACGAGCACCAACCATGTAACACTCGTGTTTTGGGGTCAGGAGTTGAGTGCGTGTGTTGGGTTCGAGTCGCCAGTTCCGATTTAATTTAATTAGACCTTGATTTTAATTTAAATAAGATTAAAATCCTAGTAATGACATTTTTGTAAATAAGTCAAAATAAAGAAAAGATAAGCTTTTTGAAGAAAAAAAAGAAAGAAAAAAGGAGTCATCTTCTTCCCCATTTTTACAATCTCGCGTGAAAACCCTCCCAAAGCCCCAAATCACTGTTCCATCTCTTTTCTTCATCATTTCAAGAGCTCCTTTCAAGGTAACTTCATTTTTGGTTTCTTCTCCTTATTCCAAGCATCTTCATGGTTTTAGATTTCAAAATGGATCATCTTTTAGTTTTTCAAGTTTTCAAGGTTTGAAGAAAGCATGAAACTTTAATGGGTTTTTAACTTGTTTTTGGTTTGTTTAGTTAAGTTTTGAGTTAACCTTACTTTAATACACCTTATATCTTGAAATGAAGGGATTTTGACAAAAATCTCGAAATGGGTCTTGGGGGCATTTTTGAAAGTGTCAAAACTTGAAATTTTGGTGTAGTTTTGTGTTAGGTTGAAGGGCTGATTGTGTAGGGTTGTTAGGGAAGTGTTTTGGAAGTCTTTAGAGGTAATTTGGGTGTTGGAAATGGTAGACTTCAGCTGGGTAAAAATGGTGTACGGAAATGTGGTTTGGTTGTTAGCTTGAGTTTGAAATTATGAAGTTTTGGCTTGTGATTGTGGGTTGAGATTGTGGCTGAGTTTGGCAATGATTTGGTTGAGTAATACCTTGTCTTTTGATTGGTTAGAAGCAAGAGGAAACATTGGAGAAGGTTCGGGATCGATTCCGGATTTTGTGGAGACTTGAGTAGCTTTGCTTGGTTTGCTTAAGGAAGGGTGGTGAGTGAAACTTTTAAATTTATTTAAATTGGTTCAAGTGTGTAGTTGAGGTTTTGGAATGTGCTTCGTAGGTTATTCCAAAGTAGAAGTTAAGTTGGTAGCTTAACTTCTTGTGTGTTTATAAGCTTTAAATGATTATGCCTATTATGATCTTGTGAAGCATGAATTGTTTATGTATGAGTTCATATTAATGTGTGTGGTGATGGATATGTGATATGCATGATGGTTGTCATGATGTGGTTTTAATAGTATGATTGACACTAGTTAACTTACCGGGTATAAATGATCGATCATTAGGATTAGTGTGCACACGGTTGAGTCAAACTCGCGTGTGGCCTTGGTGGCGTTAAGCCATCAAGAAGGAGTACGGTGATGTAATATTCCACCGGAAATGTTTATTTTATACGTAATGATGAGTGGAATCTCATCCGTAGGGCATATGATGATGAGTGTAATCCCATCCATGCGAAGTCCGGTGAGGAGTGTAATCCCACCTAGGTAATGTTGTTGTTGAGTGTAATCCGCATATCCGAGTAAACTAATAGTGGCCAATATACATGATCATGTGGTTATGTTGCTTAGATAATTGTTTTATCTATTGAGTTTAGCATGAAGTAAGATGTCATGTTTTGCCCTTTTGAGTCGCTAGCTAGATTTGCTATATTGATGCTTATGTATGTTTGTGTGTGATGTTAAGGATGATATGCTTGAACCATGCATTGTCGTTATTTTTGGTTTTAGAGCATCCTCACTAAGCTTCTAGCTTACGCTCTAGTTTTCGACAATGCAGATCATTAGCGTGGAGTTAGCAAGGGGCATTCCAAGCTTTTGTAGTTGCTCAAGTATAGTTTAGTCAATAAAGTAGTTGTTTAGCAATGGGGCTGCTATGTGATTGTATGAGCGTTGTATGACTCATAAATGTTGAATGTTGTTTTGCTATGTGTTGGATTTGTAACCATGTTATGTCTTGGTCAAATGCTTGTGA
This sequence comes from Hibiscus tridactylites, assembly GCA_958450335.1. Lineage (NCBI taxonomy): Eukaryota > Viridiplantae > Streptophyta > Magnoliopsida > Malvales > Malvaceae > Hibiscus > Hibiscus tridactylites. The sequence continues at coordinate 27,478,049 of OY288277.1, read as the reverse complement.
TGTAAGGTTATGCCTTGGATGTTATATGTTGTTCGGATGAGCATGTAAACCTTATGAGTGAAGACATGTGCCTTTTTGGCTTTTAAGTATGCCTTGAAATGCAATATCCTTCTTTGTATGAATGCCATGTTGTAAATGCTTCGTTGTTCGTTTAAATGGCTCTATATGTTAGTTCTTGATGGCTAGGTGATGTATGTTTGGTTGTATGTGATTAGAAGAGTCGTAAACTACATCTAGAGTTGAGTCTCGTATCGTTTTGCTGCAAATTTGTGTCTTGCAGTGCAGGGCGTATCGATACGCCTAAGGGCCGTATCGATACGGTCCTACACTTTGGGACTCAAATTTGGCTTTGGGTACCGATACTCGAGGGCGTATCGATACGCCAAATTTTTTCTGGAATTCTGAGATTTTAACGAGTTTTTGGCGTATCGGTACAGGCTCTAAGCGTATCGGTACGGTTTTGTATCATTGACCACGAGATGTTGACCGATGAGGGTGTATCGATACGCCCAAGGGCTGTATCGATACGGTCTTCCTGGTTTGACTTGAGGCAGTTGACTTGGTCAAGGCGTATCGATACCCTTGACTGGTGTATTGATACGGCCTACTATGTAAGTTTAAAATGGGTTGTTTAAAATGCCGTTTTGGATTGGTTGCTTTTATTTCGGGGGGTTTCGTTGTCGTGATCACATAGGGAATAAATATGCATTTAGATAAGATATAATTAAAAGAAATTTTCTAGGGTTGCTAACTGAGGTGAGACCTTAACGAGTTTCACATCGGTTTTCCCCGTGTAGCCTACTCGGACCGGTCAGTCGACTAGACCGAGACGAGGGGGTTACATTTGTTGGTATCAGAGCCTGAGGTTACCGAGACCTCGGGTAGGTAAGTGAGGTAAGTTTGAAGTGTTAAGTAATTATTATGTCTTGATGAATGTTTTGCCATGTATGTTGGTTGTTTATTCATTCGTATGGTGTTTGGAAGCATGATTGTTGTGTCTTGTGTAGTGTCGAGTTCCCATTACTACTATTACTTAATTTGAAAAAGTTTTGTAAAGGAAGATACTTGAGCACGATTGGTCTATTGCCTTTGTTAACTTAATCATTATATGTTTGTTTGTTTGTTGTAGTTGTTATCTTGCTAGCTGTGAAATGAGACCAAGAGGGAGGCCTAGGATGGTTCAACCAGAACCACGGGAACCAGCACCGGGAGTTGATCCAGTTGATGAGGCGCAGGCTCCTCCACCTCCTCCTTCTCCTCCTCGTCAAGAGGAAGGTGAGGCGAGATCTGAGGGCGTAGAACCTCAAGTTGGCCAAGGACCGGCCGGGATAGATTTAGCTCCTCTAGTTCAGGCGATAGCCGAGGTTTTCCAAGCTGTAGTGGCTGGGGGTCAGGCAGTGGCACAAACCCCGAAAGAGGGTACTGGTTTACCATTAGAGAGACTTTGCAGTTTGGGAGGTGAAGAGTTTAGAGGGTCGACACCCGATAGGTCCGAGACTTGGTTTGAGAAGACCGTTCATATTCTAGAACAGGTGGGATGTAGCGGGGAACGCAAGGTAAGGTGTGTTGTATCTTTGCTTCAGGGTGATGCCTACACAGGGTAGGTCACCATCACTACGGGTATGGCCGAGGTTAAGATCACTTGGGAGTTTTTCGAGTCAGCTTTCCGTAAGAAATATTTGGGTCCTCGTTATCTCGATGAGAAGAAGAGGGGATTTATGGCTTTGCTTCAGGGGAATATGACAGTGACAGACTATGAGATTCGATTTGTCAGGTTGATTCAGTATGCATTCGAGCTTGTTCCTATTAAGGAGGAACGTTGTAACCGTTTCCGCTATGGGTTGAGCGAAGAGATCAAGAGGTACACTTTAGCTTCTGACTACATAGATTTTGATGTCTTGGTCGCCAGGGCCAAGGACTTAGAGCACAGTTTGGCTTGACCAAACGATCTGGTGGTTCTAGTTTCGAGAAGAGATCTAGCGACTTTGATAGAGGTGATGCCAAGAGGCACTGGGACAACGGGCATCACTATGACCATAGACGTGGTGGTGGTAACCACGGTAGGGGCCATCAGGGCCAGAGGGCTGGTGGGCGGTTACCCGAGTGTGCTCGTTGCGGGAGGAATCACACCGGTGAGTGTAGGGGGAACTTTCACTCGTGTTGGAGCTGTGGAGCTAGGGATCATATTAGGCGTGACTGTCCACATCAGGTGGGGTAGGCACCGATTCAGGCTCAGGCTCCTGCTAGAGCCAATGACTTCCAGAGAGGCCGCGGGCGCGGTAGAGGTAACTTCCAGCCAAGAAATGATGGCAGAGGAACATAGCGCATGTAGTAGCTGTCCAGTCAGAGGGCGGAGGCCAGGCCAGAGTTTACTTTTAGCGTGAGGGTTAATGTTGCGTGTAAAAGAGTCTATCGCAATTATAGTGCAAGTGTACACGACGCAAGTAGTAAAGTGATACGAAGTATCGGATATCGTCTCCACAGGGATTGGGCTAATGACTTCACCTTGTTTACTGCATGAAAGTAAAGGAAATAATTAAGAGTTGTCACGAGAATAATAAAGTAAAAAACGTAAATAAAAGAATTGAGTTATCAAGATAGAGAGAATGGGCTGGTATTGAATTGCTCAGTAGTGCAGGTATTGAATTGCTTAAGATTTCCAGTTCTGTCGTTGCGCCCGTCGCCGACAGCACCTGTCGCGGCAGCGAACACTAACTCCGTACTTCAAGCTTGGCAAGAATCCCAGATCTGCCTTGCCCTATCCTTAGGCACAAGTCTGTCGATGATCACGTCTTTGATGATACCTCCCGGCGTGAATCGAAGGATGAACACCGATGTGTATGAATTCTTCCTTAGCCACTTAACCTCGCCCTATCCCTAGGCACGAGATGGTTCAACTATAAACTAGAGAACGCGCTCTTATCTCTTTCGTATACTTAACTCTCCCGATGCTAAGTAAATGGATAACCTCACAATGCTCTCCCGATGCTCTTGTAAGATATTAAAACCAAGATAAAAGAACTTGAAGTTTATTTTATTGAACTTGAAAAATCCTAAAACAAAGCAACCCTTGCAACTACTTTACAAAACAACCCGTAGCCCTAGGGGGAATTTAGAACATGTCGGTGACAGGTAAACGGCAGGGTTTAGGTTTCGGTTGTGGGGTATTCGGTTCTGCCCTAGGTTAAATCTATGCCCTTATATAAGCTTTGGGCTCAAGTTATCTAAGGTAACAAGGATTACAACTTTAATTAAAAGTAAGATTCTAATAAAGACTAAATCTCTAAAGTCTCCTACTTTCCAACCGCATCCTTATTTTGTGGGAATTTCCTCTCCGTGAGCTTTGGCTTGACATATCTTTCGATCCGGGGCTTGGAAAAATATTTGGATTTCACACGACAGACGAGCAGATTTTTCTCTATCTATCGAGGTCCACTTTACTTTTCCTCTTCATAAGTCTGCTGTCACCATGCTGTCACGACAGGTCCATGACAGGTTCGTCTTCTTCGGCTGCTTGTCCAGTTCAGCTTTCCTGCTTATCTGCCCTGCGCCTGCCTTCAACATCTACTGTGGCAGATACCTGCAAAAATAGCCATCTTTCAGTAGAATCCGTGCCTTTTATATAATTGTGATGTTTTATTGAAAACTAACCTAAATGCAATGCAATGATGCTTGAATGCAGCAGAAATATGGGTTAAAAAGGGTGTAAATAATAGAACTTTTACACACTCAACACACCCCCAAACTCAAGTTTTTGCTTGCCCTCAAGCAATGAAGACTTAAAAGAAAACTGAAAATTTTTGTGTTGGCCTTCAAACAGTGAACTGTCCCTTACCCGTCGCTCATTCTCTATGGCGGCAGCAACCTGTCGGAAAGGTTAGGATCTGTCCGGAATCTCCCTATAGCTCTTGTGTAGTGTGTGCATGCTTGTGAACAGTTATATGCTAAGACTCTCTTAGTTTCACTAGAATATTCAACTTCTTAACTCGAATTTTTATGTCAAAGTTTATTTTTTTTAGAAAGCACATTTTCATGCTTCTTTTTCTTCTATTTTCAAGCTAAGTTTTTCTAGAGCCAGTTTCGGGCACCTCTAGTTAGCTTCTTAGAGCCGGTTTCGGGCACCTCTAGGTTTTTAATTTTCTTTTGCTAAACTTCTTTCCTAGAGCCAGTGTTAGGCACCTCTAGGGGCTATTCAAGTTCTAAGCATCCTACTCTAGTTTGGCTAAAAGAAATCTAAGCAATATAACAATCACAAAAGTGTTTAAGTTTTCAGAACTATATAAAGGCTCTAAACTTTTCCTTAACCTGTCCTAAAGATGCTGCCACGACAGAGCCGTCATGACAGGTCAGTTACTTTCACAGTTTTAAGCCAACAGTTTAAATTTTCTGATTTTCTGATTTTTTTTAAAGAAAAATAGATAAAAAATAAGACACAACAATTAATAAAAAGTGTACTTAAGACTCCATTAATGATGGAGGGTTGCCACCTCCAAACTCGAGGGTTGCATTGCCCTCAATGCAAAATGACATGAAAAATAAAAGAAAGAAAAAGTACATCACAAAATATAAAGGCAGGCAGCAATAAGAGGTAAAAACTTAAATTTTAGTCGCTGTCGTCACTGCTGCTGCTGACGCGGATCTGATGATGGCGTCTGCGCTGTGGGAGAGGCTGGGCAGGTTCAGGAGCAGGTTGATCAGCAGGTGCATCGGCAGGTGGAAGGGCAGGTTCATCGGCAAGTTGAGGGGCAGGTTGCTCCACTAGCCGGACGTCGGAACTGCTACCACTGTCCCAAGAGCTGCTTGTGGTGGTGGCTTTGGGCAGCCTTTTCTTGTGTGCCACATGCTTAATTCGTTTGACCCGCGTAAAGTCACTCTCCAAATTCCTCCGGATAAGAGGGCTGTCGGCAGTGGCAGGTCTTTTGGTTCCTCGAGGGGAGGTGTCTGCCGGTGGGATGCCTTCCGCCGTTGGGGCAGGGGATTGTGTGGAAGCGGCAGAATGCATATGGGGAGAGACAGGTGGTGTGGGTGTGGGGGAGGGGATATGGAAATAATGGGCGGGGAAGGTGGGGAAGATGACATCCGTATAATGTAAAGTATTAGTAATGAAATTTACCGTTGCATTTGAGAAGTCACGGATAAAAGTCATCAAACCCATTTGGCGCTCCTCTACCCGTAGGATTGCAGCAAGGATGTGGGCAGACTGATCTGTCGGAGCGGTGTCGGTGGCAGTATCTGGGGCAGGGTCGGTGGCAGGTTCATCATCGGAGTCAGCAGGAGGAGCATTTGGGTCGAAGGCGTTGATGGGTGATACGACTATGACCTCCATGAGGCTGGAGATGTTGTTGTCAGTCCAGCCACTGCCCGTCTTGATTTTGTCGGAGGGTTCCTCTGGTACGGCAGCACAGCGGCAGAGGGCGGTGATGGTGAACGGCATGCAGAGTCGTGAGTCTGAGCGGAAGGCACAATCGATGATGCTGTCCCTCATGTACCTGCCCACATTGATGGGCCTGTCATGCATAATAGAGTGAATGAGGGCCAAGCGCTGTCGGTTGACTGTCGTATGGTGGGACGAGGGCAGGATACGTTTTTTGATGAAAGCGTTCCACAGTTTTGCTTCGGGGAGAAGCTGCCCCCTATTGACTGAGTGGGGGTTTTTCTTGCTGGTAGTTCATGTCGTACCAGCTTCTGTCAGTTCCACCATGATGGCATCATAGGCAGCAGCGTCGAGGGTGTCCAGAAATTGTTGGTGAGCATCATCGTTGGGGCCAAAGAAGAGGCCGAACACATGGTTGATGCTGTTGGCGGTAAGGGGCACTTCCACTCCTCGGACAGTGACAGATGTCGCTGTTTTGCTGTCGATGGCCTCGTAAAATTCTCGGACCAAAGTATCATTTAACTCTGCCGGCTGCTCGGTAAAGTCCTCCCATAGCTGTGCCGTTATGGCCTTCACAATGAACGGCCGCAGTCCCATATGAGGGGCATCTCTGTTGTATATAAAGCCACGCTCCTCCCATAGCTCCTTTTTGGCGAATGGTGATGCTGCTGCTGAAGAAGAAGCGGCAGCAGCGTTCTGACGGGTTTGTCTCGACGACATTTTGGTTGCAAGGGCTGTGAAAGAGAGAAAACAAATAAAACTAGAGGAGAACAACAAGAGAGAAAAATCAGAAGTGATGAAAAATGAAAATGGGAAGGGGTTTATATAGCGGTCGAGTAGCTGCCCATTTAATGCCGCAACGGCAGGCGTGAAGAACGGAGTGGCAGATTGGATTTAGCGTGTCTGACGCGTTTGACACGCATTTATTCGTCTGTTACGCGTCTGCCGCACGCTTCTGCGTCTGCCGTGTCAGTCTGTTGACAGCCTGTCATATCCGTCCGCGGCGGCAGCCGAAACGACAGGTTTCCATAAATGGGCTTTATTGGGCTGATGGATGGGCGGTAGGCTTGGGTCACTTCTCCTTTTCTTCTTGACTCCTTTATTTCCTAAAAACTGAAATTAGAAAAACAAAACATTATTCGAATAAAATAAACCTAATTTCCTAATAATAGTAAATAAATAAAATAAAATAAATAAAAATAAAAATTAGGTTAAATTAGGGATGCCTTGTGGGGCATCACCTAAAGTAACCACTTCCTGTATTCCTGGGGCTTCAGTCCCCTGATAATGCTTGAGGCGTTGTCCATTGACTTTGAATTGGTGCTCGTCCTTTAATGATTGAATTGTAATGGCACCATGGGGAAAAACTTGAACCACTTGGAACGGGCCAGACCATCTAGATTTGAGCTTCCCTGGAAAGAGTTTCAACCTAGAATTAAACAACAACACAAGCTGCCCTGGGCAGAACTGTCGTGGCAGCAGCTTCTTGTCATGCCACTTCTTAGTCTTTTCCTTGTAAATCCTTGCATTGTCGTAGGCCATTGTCCGTATTTCATCGATCTCATTCAAATCTAACAGCCTTTTCTGGCCTGCCTTGTCCAAGTCCATGTTTACTGCCTTGATTGCCCAATATGCTTTGTGCTCGATCTCGACAGGCAAGTGACAGGTTTTCCCATAAATCAAACGGTATGGAGACATGCCCAATGGAGTTTTGAAAGCTGTCGTGTATGCCCATAATGCATCATTCAGAAGTAAAGACCAATCTTTCCTAGTTGGTTTAACCATCTTTTCAAGAATGTTCTTCACTTCCCTGTTGGAAATCTCAGCCTGTCCATTGGTCTGTGGGTGGTATGCTGTCGCGATCCTGTGCTTGACACCATATTTCTTCAAGGCGGCAGCAATTACCCTATTATCGAAATGTCTCCCTTCATCACTGATAATCGCCCTAGGGATGCCAAATCTAGAAAAGATGTTTTTGTGCAAAAACTTTTGGACCGTTTTGGCATCATTCTTTTGAGTTGCGATTGCTTCTACCCACTTGGAGACATAATCCACTGCTAGGAGGATGTAAAGATTTCCACATGAAGATGGAAAAGGTCCCATAAAATCAATCCCCCAAACGTCGAAGATCTCGACTTCTAGGATATTCTGCAGTGGCATCTCGTTTCTCCTCGAGATGTTACCTGTCCGCTGGCACCTGTCACAGTTCTTGTAAAAGTCTTGTGCATCTTTATATAGTGTCGGCCAGTAGAACCCTGACTGCAGCACCTTGGCAGCAGTTTTATTACCTCCTAAGTGGCCTCCATATTGTGAAGCATGACAGTGATGGAGAATGTCTTCTTGCTCTTCCTGTGGTACACACCTCCTTATAACCTGATCTGCGTACATTTTGAAAAGAAGAGGCTCGTCCCAATAATAATGCTTAACATCATTTTGGAACCTCTTCCTGGCTTGATAATTAAGATCAGAAGGAAATATTCCGCTAACTATAAAATTAACGAAATCAGCATACCAGGGAAGGTCAGAAGACTTACCTGCCGCCATGGCTGTCGCGACAGCGATTGCGGCAGCAAAGAGCTGCTCATCTGGGAAGGTCTCCAATATGTGTGTCTCATCGAATGGTAGACTCTGTCCCTTCTCCAACCTCGACAAGTGATCTGCCACCTGATTTTCTATCCCCTTTTTGTCTTTGATCTCAAGGTCGAATTCTTGTAATAGCAAGATCCACCGTATCAATCTAGGCTTGGCATCCTTCTTTGCGAACAAGTACTTAAGGGCAGAATGGTCGGTGTGCACTATTACTTTCGTCCCAAGTATGTAAGAACGAAACTTGTCGATGGAGAACACCACAGCTAACAGCTCCTTTTCTGTGGTGGTATAGTTCATTTGGGCATCATTCAATGTTTTGCTGGCGTAGTATATGACATGAAACAGCCTGTCCTTACGCTGCCCAAGTGCTGCCCCGACAGCATAGTCACTGGCATCACACATGATCTCAAATGGTTGTGTCCAGTCTGGTGGCTGTACTATGGGGGCTGTCACTAGCTTTTCCTTCAGAACCTTGAATGCTTCAGTACATTCTTCATTAAAGTCAAAGGGTCGGTTCTGCTCTAAGAGATGACATAGGGGCTTCGTGATTTTTGAGAAATTCGCAATAAATCTCCTATAAAAACCAGCATGCCCTAGAAAACTCCTAATGCCCTTGACTGTGGTTGGCGGCGGCAGCTTCTCAATTACCTCTATTTTGGCCCTGTCGACTTCTATCCCACGACAGCTAATCTTATGGCCAAGGACTATCCCCTCATCCACCATAAAGTGGCATTTTTCCCAATTTAAAACAAGATTAGCTTTTTCACATCTTTCAAGTACCTTTTGTAAGTTGCCGAGGCAGCTCTCAAAATCGTCTCCAAAGACGGAAAAATCATCCATGAAAATCTCAAGGAAGTCCTCTACCATGTCGGAGAATATGACCATCATGCACCTTTGGAAAGTGGCAGGTGCATTACAGAGTCCAAACGGCATCCTCCTAAACGCGTATGTACCGTAGGGGCATGTGAACGTCGTTTTCTCTTGATCCTCTGGTGCAATAGCAATTTGGTTATAACCTGAGTAACCATCAAGAAAACAATAGTAAGGTTTACCCGCTAATCTATCAAGCATTTGATCAATAAAGGGTAAAGGAAAGTGGTCTTTTCGGGTAGCTTTATTAAGCTTCCGATAGTCCATACAAACCCTCCAACCGGTCACAGTCCTGGTTGGGATTAACTCATTGTTTTCGTTGGTTATCACGGTCATGCCTCCTTTCTTGGGAACACATTGCACCGGGCTTACCCATTTGCTGTCGGAGATGGCGTAAATAATACCAGCATCTAACCATTTGATTATCTCTTTACGCACTACCTCCTTCATCGCAAGGTTTAACCGCCTTTGGGCATCAATAGTCGGCTTATGATCTTTCTCTAGGAGGATTTTGTGCATGCATATTGCCGGACTGATGCCCTGTATATCTGCTATCGTCCATCCAATCGCCTTTTTGTGCTGCCTTAACATGTCAATTAGCTGTTGTTCCTGTTCCTGCGGCAGCTTAGCAGAGATGATTACGGGCAGTGTGTCATTACAACCAAGATAAGCGTATTTAAGCTGCCCTGGCAGGGGCTTAAGTTCTAAGACAGGTGGTTCAACAGTAGATGGCTTTTGGATTAAATGGTTATCCGAAGTGTAATTCAAGGGTTCGAATAACTTACCTGGACGATGGTCTAACCAGTCTACCTCCTCATGACCTTCAGTATCAGATGTATCGGATTCAGAGGAGTCGTTGTCGTCGGTGCTGTCGTCATTGCTGTCGTGACAGGCCTGTAGATGGCTGTCGCAGCAGTGACCAAATTTTATATCACGGCAGCCCGACCTGATGCAGGGTTGATCAAAGGTCACCTCAATGATGGCCTTGCATTCCTCATCCACATCAGCATGTTTCATTGCTTGGAGAACATTCAACTTAATTTCTTGATCGTTCACGCGCATGGTGAGTTCTCCTTTCTCCACATCAATCAATGATCTTCCCGTGGCTAAGAAGGGTCGCCCGAGGATGACTGGTGCGTTCTCATCTGCCTCACAATCTAAAATAAGAAAGTCAGCAGGAAATATAAGCTTATCCACTCTTACCAAAATATCTTCAATTTTTCCCTCGGGGTGAACGTAAGAGCGGTCGGCTAGCTGTAGGGTAACTGTCGTGGGCCGCGCCTTGCCAATACCTAGTTTCTGAAAAACAGATTTGGGCATTAGATTAACACTAGCACCAAGATCACATAATGCCTTACCCACAAATTTGTCGCCGATTACGCAAGGTATGATGAAGCTCCCCGGATCCTTCTTTTTCTGGGGTGGCTGCCGATGAAGAATACTCATGCAACCTTCTTGCATCCTTACCGTTTCAAATTCCCCAAGTTTAGATTTTTTCGACATAACATCCTTGAGAAATTTAGCATAATCGGGCATCTCTCTAACAGCATCTAACAACGGAATATTAATATGAACCTGTTTAAAGATATCATAAATCTTTTTAAGTTGAGATTCATGCTTAGCTTGCTGTATCCGTTGCGGAAAAGGTGGTGGAGGACGGTAATCAGCAATGCGTCCTTCCCACTGCATGCGAATCTGAGGACAATACTCATCTTTATTCTCCTTTGTCGCTTCTGCTGTCGTGACAGGCTCATCGGCAGCAGTCTGTTTATCACCTGTCGGGGCAGCTTCCTCGGCAGGTTTATCCAAGGCAGGTTCCTTTTCTGTTTCAGCTTCTTTTTCTGGCCCTGGTAACTTTTTCCCACTCCTAGTAGTAATCGCCTTACATTGCTCATGTGGGGGCGGTCTAGCATTTTCAGTATTGCTAGGGAATCCTCCATTCTGCCGTGGCTTAATATGCTGCGACACCTGACCCATTTGTGTCTCTAGAGATTTCAAGGTAGCCTCATGATTTGTCATTCTCATCTTGGTTTCATCCATAAAGTTTTCCGTCTTCTTGACAAACTGATTAATATTCTCCATATACGTACCAGTCTGAGACATAAAGGTGGCCAGAGTCTGTTCCAATATACTACTCGTGGCAGGTGGTGGCTGCTGTTGTTGCTGAGGTGGCAGGTTCTGCGGCAGATGCTGTCGCGTCAACAATCTAGGACCCCCCCTGATTCTGATTATGCGCTTGTGGATTCAGGGCGTTGTTGGGGTTACTCCAGGAGAATTTGGGATCCTTCCTCCAATTGGGATTATAGTTGTTGGAATTGTAGTTCGGCTTGTAATTTCCAACATATTTTCCCTCTTCTATATTTATTGGGCAATCATCCCTACTATGATTTCCCTCACAAGTAGCACAAACTTCCTCGACAGCAAATCCTTGTAATTCATCATCATTCAATAACTTTTTCATTGCTTTAGTAAGGAATGCTACCTGCGATTTCATAGTGTTGTCGGCCTCATAGTCCTTGACAGCAAGTACCCGTTTACCCCCTCTTCTTGCGGTTGGAAACTGCTCCTCATTCTTATCCAGATGTTTCAAAACTTGCAGGGCCTCGTCCGGATCTTTATCCAATAATAGTCCATTCGCTGCAGAATCAATTCGAATGCGAGTTTGTAAGTTAGCAGCATTATAAAACTTAGTTACCTGATTCCAGACGGGGAATCCATGCATTGGGCAGTTTCGAAGAAGAGTTGTAAATCTGTCCCAGGCCTCGTGCATCGGCTCGTCATCTTCCTGTTGAAAAGTAGCAATTTCATTACGTAATCGCTCAGCTAAATGTGAAGGATTAAAACGAGACAAAAATTCACGAGTTAAATCCGCCCAAGTCATAATAGAACCCGGCGTAAGTTTATTCCACCAAGTTTTAGCTCTGTCCCTCAATGAATGGGGGAATAACCGAAGCCTCAGTATCTCCGGACTAACTCCTGGCAGTCTAAACGAACCACAGATCTCCTAGAACGTTTTGAGATGCTCCCTGGCATCTTCTGTCGCAGAACCACTGAACTGTCCGGCGTTGTTGATCATACTAAACATGACAGGTTTTAGTTCGAAGTTGTCAACATCAATATCCGGCAGCGTGGTCTCCAGCTCTACATGATCGTTCAGCATGTAGTCACGACATGACTGTCGTCCATCTGCCGCGGGCGGGTCACCGACAGGCGGTATACCTCCTCCAGCGGGCGGATTACGGGCCATCTGCTCTAGCTGTTCCTCAAGGTATTCGTTCCGGTCTAAGAGGTGGCGAATCTGTTTCTTGAGATTGAAGGAATGTTCGATCTCCGGATCTAATTTATACTCAGGATCTTCACCTCTTTTCGATCTGCGCATAAACAAGAAAACCTCGTGAAAAGCAAGAGTTTGAAAGCACAAAAGAAAAATTAAAGAAAAATAAAAATAAAAACGAAAATAAAAATAAAAGCAAAAAGTGCAATAAAAGAAAGATGTAGTTATGTTGCCAATCCCCGGCAACGGCGCCAAAAACTTGTTGCGTGTAAAAGAGTCTATCGCAATTATAGTGCAAGTGTACACGACGCAAGTAGTAAAGTGATACGAAGTATCGGATATCGTCTCCACAGGGATTGGGCTAATGACTTCACCTTGTTTACTGCACGAAAGTAAAGGAAATAATTAAGAGTTGTCACGAGAATAATAAAGTAAAAAACGTAAATAAAAGAATTGAGTTATCAAGATAGAGAGAATGGGCTGGTATTGAATTGCTCAGTAGTGCAGGTATTGAATTGCTTAAGATTTCCAGTTCTGTCGTCGCGCCCGTCGCCGACAGCACCTGTCGCGGCGGCTGTCCGCTAACTGTCGCGGCAGCGAACACTAACTCCGTACTTCAAGCTTGGCAAGAATCCCAGATCTGCCTTGCCCTATCCCTAGGCACAAGTCTGTCGATGATCACGTCTTTGATGATACCTCCCGGCGTGAATCGAAGGATGAACATCGATGTGTATGAATTCTTCCTTAGCCACTTAACCTCGCCCTATCCCTAGGCACGAGATGGTTCAACTATAAACTAGAGAACGCGCTCTTATCTCTTTCGTATACTTAACTCTCCCGATGCTAAGTAAATGGATAACCTCACAATGCTCTCCCGATGCTCTTGTAAGATATTAAAACCAAGATAAAAGAACTTGAAGTTTATTTTATTGAACTTGAAAAATCCTAAAACAAAGCAACCCTTGCAACTACTTTACAAAACAACCCGTAACCCTAGGGGGAATTTAGAACATGTCGGTGACAGGTAAACGACAGGGTTTAGGTTTCGGTTGTGGGGTATTCGGTTCTGCCCTAGGTTAAATCTATGCCCTTATATAAGCTTTGGGCTCAAGTTATCTAAGGTAACAAGGATTACAACTTTAATTAAAAGTAAGATTCTAATAAAGACTAAATCTCTAAAGTCTCCTACTTTCCAGCCGCATCCTTATTTTGTGGGAATTTCCTCTCCGTGAGCTTTGGCTTGACATATCTTTCGATCCGGGGCTTGGAAAAATATTTGGCTTTCACACGACAGACGAGCAGATTTTTCTCTATCTATCGAGGTCCACTTTACTTTTCCTCTTCATAAGTCTGCTGTCACCATGCTGTCACGACAGGTCCATGACAGGTTCGTCTTCTTCGGCTGCTTGTCCACTTCAGCTTTCCTGCTTATTTGCCCTGCGCCTGCCTTCAACATCTACTGTGGCAGATACCTGCAAAAATAGCCATCTTTCAGTAGAATCCGTGTCTTTTATATAATTGTGATGTTTTATTGAAAACTAACCTAAATGCAATGCAATGATGCTTGAATGCATCAGAAATATGGGTTAAAAAGGGTGTAAATAATAGAACTTTTACACACTCAACAGTTAACACGACACAGATGTGATTGCAGGTAACTTCTCAATACAGTCTTTGGGTTTGCTTTCTTTGATTGACTTCAGGTATACATATTCATATATACTGAGTGAGCATGCAAAGTTGTTGAAATTGCCTTGTGAGGTATTAGAGGTAGGAGTTAGTGTTACTAGTTCCTTCGGGGATACTAGTAGTTAGGAAGATGTACAAAAGATGTCCGCTAATGGTTCAAGGGCATGTGTTTCCAGTGGATATGATGGATCTACCATTTTATGGCTTTGTTGTAATTTTGGGTATAGACTGGCTCACCGAGCATAGAGCTAGGATAGACTTTGAGACTAAGAGGATTTCCTTGAGACTCGCGAATGATTATGAGATAGTGGTGGTAGGTAAGAACGTGAAGTTCTTATTGAATGTAGTTTCAGTTTTAGAGGCTAAGAGGCTAGTTGAGTTGGGCTACGAGGTGTATTTGGCCTATGTGATGAACCCAACCATGAGTGAGGTTAGACCTCAAGACATCCGGACAGTATGTGACTTTCCATGTGTGTTTCCGGAAGAATTGACGGGTTTACCGCCAGACAGAGAGGTAGAGTTTGCTATAGAAACTTATTCAGATTCAGCTCCTATTTCGATTGCTCCGTATCGTATAGAACCGAAGGAACTGAAAGAGTTGAAGACTCGGTTGCAAGAGTTGACAGATAGAGGCTTCATCCGACCGAGTTCTTCGCCTTGGGGCGCTCCAGTTTTGTTTGTAAAGAAGAAAGACAGAAGCATGAGAATGTGTATAGATTATAGATAGTTAAACCAGTTGACGGTGAAGAACAAGTATCCGTTGCCGAGAATTGATGACTTGTTTGACCAGTTGATAGGGGCATCAATCTTTTCGAAGATCGACTTGAGATCCGGTTACTACCAATTGAAGGTAAGAGATGTTGATGTACCGAAGACGTCCTTTAGAACTAGATATGGTCACTATGAGTTTTTAGTCATGCCTTTTGGGTTGACTAACGCACCAGCTGCTTTCATGGATATGATGAATAGGATCTTCCACCAGTATCTAAATCAGTTTGTAGTTGTCTTCATAGATGACATTTTGGTGTACTCACGCACTGAGGAAGACCACGGCCGCCACTTGAGGTTTGTTTTGCAGACCTTGTTAGATAATCAGTTGTATGCAAAGTTGAGCAAGTGTGAGTTTTGGATCTGAGAGGTAGTCTTCCTAGGGCACGTAGTGTCAACCGATGGGATTAGAGTTGATCCGAAGAAAATAGAGGCCATTGTTGAGTGAAAGCAACCGAAGTCAGTAATAGAGGTTCGTAGCTTTCTAGGCCTAGCTGGATACTATAGAAGGTTCGTATAAGGTTTCTCGAAGTTAGTCGCTCTATTGACACAGTTACTTCAAAAGAGTGTTCAGTTTGAGTGGTTAGATGCAAGACAGCGAGCCTTCGAGAAGTTGAAAGAAGCTTTGACCCAAGCACCGATCTTGATTCAGCCAGAGTTAGGGAAGGAATGTGTAGTTTACATTAATGCTTCCTATGTAGGCCTAGGTTGTGTTCTCATGCAAGACAAGAGAGTGGTGGCTTATGCCTCAAGACAGTTGAAGACCCACGAGTGTAGCTATCCGACCCACGACATAGAGTTAGTTGTAGTTGTGTTTGTGTTTGCTCTGAAGATTTGGAGGCCTTATTTGTACGGTGAGAAGTGCACAATGTACACAGATCACAAGAGTTTGAAGTATATCATGACTCAGTGAGAGTTGAATCTCAGATAGCGTAGGTGGTTAGAGTTGCTAAAGGACTATGATCTTACGATTGAGTACCATCAAGGTAACGCCAATGTAGTGGTCGATGCTTTGAGTAGAAAGGTAGCTGTAGATTTGAGAGCCATGTTTGCTAGATTGAGCTTGTCCGGAGATGGTGGCTTAGTGGCCGAACTTCATGTTAGACCTACTCTAGGTTAGTTGATTAGGGAGAAACAGCTCTTAGACAGATCTTTGGCACCTCACGTGCAAGACATAGTCGAGGGTAAACCTTCATACTACAGTTTCAGTACCGATGGGGTCTTGTGTTTCAGAAATAGAATAGTTTTGCCGGAAGACAGTGACTTGAGACGTACGATCTTGACTGAAGCGCACAGTAGTCTATTTGCTATGCATCTTGGAAGTACGAAGATGTATCGAGATTTGAAGAATGAGTACTTTTGGGTTGGTTTGAAGAGAGACGTGGCCGACTTCGTGAGTAAATGTATGGTGTGTTAGAGAGTGAAGGCGGAACATCAGGTTCCCTCATGTTTGTTGCAACCGTTGAGAATTCTGGAATGGAAATGGGAGAATATCACCATGGATTTTGTTTCGGGTTTGCCTTTGACTCCTACGAAGAAGAACTCAGTTTGGGTTATAGTAGACCGTTTCACGAAGTGTGCTCACTTCTTAGCAGTCAATACGACTTATACCTTATATAGATTGGCCGATCTGTACATTGGGGAGATTATAAGACTGCATGGTGTGCCGAAGTCGAGTGTGCCCGATAGGGATCCGAGGTTTACAGCTCGATTTTGGTAGTGTCTGCATACAGCTTTGGGTACCCATTTGAATTTCAGCACGTCATATCATCCTCAAACAGATGGTCGATCGGAGAGGGTTATACAGATTTTAGAGGATATGTTGCGTTGTTGCATCATTGATTTTCATGGTACATGGGAGAAGCACTTGCCTCTAGTTGAGTTTGATTATAATAACAGTTTTCAGTCGAGCATTCAGATGGCTCCGTATGAGGCCTTGTATGGTAGAAAGTGTAGAACTCCAGTTTGTTGGGCTGAAGTGGGACAGAAGTTGTTACCTATGTCAGATTTGCTTAAGGGGGCAACCGATAAAGTGAAATTGATTTGCGATCGCTTGAAGGCAGCTTCGGATAGACAGAAGTCCTATGCCGACTTGAAGAGGGAGGAAGTTGAGTTTTCAGTGGGTGAAAAGGTATTCTTAAAAGTGTCTCCGTAGAAGAAAGTGATGAGATTTGGCAGAAAAAGGGAAGTTGAGTCCGAGGTACATAGGACCGTATGAGATTGTAAAAAGGGTTGGCCCAGTTGCTTATCAGCTGTGTTTGCCATCCGAGCTAGAGAAGTTACACGATGTGTTTCATGTTTCGATGCTCCGTAAGTATAGGTCAGATCTGTCACATGTTATGCATGTAGAAGAGATTGAATTGAATCCGGATTTGACTTATGACGGAGAACCAGCTGAGATCTTGGCTTCAGACAGTAAGGTGTTGCGGGGTAGATCGATTGAGTTAGTAAAAGTGCGGTGGCAACGCGGACTGGTGGACGAGGCCACTTGGGAGAGGAATGAGGATATGGAAAGGCGGTTTCCTTATCTCTTTCAGTTAGGTAATTTCAGGGACGAAATTACTTAAGTAGGGGAGAGTTGTAACACATATGTTTTGGGGTCGGGAGTTGAGTGCGTAAGTTGGGTTCGAGTCGTCAGTTCTTGTTTAATTTAATTAGACCTTGGTTTTAATTTAAATGAGATTAAAATCCTAATAATGGCATTTTGTAAATAAGTCAAAATAAAGGAAAGATAAGCTTTTTGAAACAAAAAGAAAAAAAAAAGGAGTCATCTTCTTCCCTATTTTTACAATCTCACGTGAAAACCCTCCCAAAGCCTCAAATCATTGTTCCATCTCTTTTCTTCATCATTTCAAGAGCTCATTTCAAGGTAACTTCATTTTTGGTTTCTTCTCCTTATTCCAAGCATCTCCATGGTTTTAGATTTCAAAATGGATCATCTTTTAGTTTTTCAAGTTTTCAAGGTTTGAAGAAAGCATGAAACTTTAATGGGTTCTTAACTTGTTTTTGGTTTGTTTAGTTAAGTTTTGAGTTAACCTTACTTTAATACACCTTATATCTTGAAATGGAGGGATTTTGACAAAAATCCCGAAATGGGTCTTGGGGGCAATTTTGAAAGTGTCAAAACTTGAAATTTTGGTGTAGTTTTGTGTTGGGTTGAAGGGTTGATGGTGTAGGGCTGTTAGGAAAGTGTTTTGAAAGTCTTTAGAGGTAATTTGGGTGTTGGAACTGGTAGATTTCAGCTGGGTAAAATGGTGTACGAATATGTGGTTTGGTTGTTAGCTTGAGTTTGAAATTATGAAGTTTTGGCTTGTGATTGTGGGTTGAGATTGTGGCTAAGTTTGGCAATGATTTGGTTGAGTAATACATTGTCTTTTGATTGGTTAGAAGCAAGAGGAAACATCGGAGAAGGTTCGGGATCGATTCCGAATTTTGTGGAGACTTGAGTAGCTTTGCTTGGTTTGCTTAAGGAAATGGTGGTGAGTGAAACTTTCAAATTTATTTAAATTGGTTCAAGTGTGTAGTTGAGGTTTTGAAATGTGCTTGGTAGGCCATTCCAAAGTAGAAGTTAAGTTGGTAGCTTAACTTCTTGTGTGTTTATAAGCTTTAAATGATTATGCCTATTATGATCTTGTAGAGCATGAATTGTTTATGTATGAGTTCATATTGATGTGTGTGGTGATAGATATGTGATATGCATGATGGTTGTCATGATGTGGTTTTAATAGTATGATTGGCACTAGTTAACTTACCGGGTATAAATGATCGATCATTAGGGTTAGTGTGCACACGGTTGAGTCAAATTCGCGCGTGGCCTTGGTGGCGTTAAGCCATCAAGGAGCAGTACGGTGATGTAATATTCCACCGGAAATGTTTATTTTATATGTGATGATGAGTGGAATCCCATCCATAGGGCATGTGATGATGAGTGTAATCCCATCCATGCGAGGTCCGGTGACGAGTGTAATCCCACTGAGGTAATGTTGTTGTTGAGTGTAATCCGCATATCTGAGTAAACTAATAGTGGCCAATGTACTTGATCATGTGGTTATGTTGTTTAGATAATTGTTTTATCTGTTGAGCTTAGCATGAAGTAAGATGTCATGTTTTGCCCTTTTGAGTCGCTAGCTAGATTTGCTATATTGATGCTTATGTATGTTTGTATGTGATGTTAAGGATGATATGCTCGAACCCTGCATTGTCGTTGTTTTTGGTTTTAGAGCATCCTCACTAAACTTCTAGCTTACGCTCTCGTTTTCGACAATGCAGATCATTAGCGTGGAGTTAGCAAGGGGCAAGGAAGGGGTATTCCAAGCTTTTGTAGTTGCTCAAGTATGGTTTAGTCAATAAAGTAGTAGTTTAGCAATGGGGCTTCTATGTGATTGTATGAGCGTTGTATGACTCATAAATGTTGAATGTTGTTTTGCTATGTGTTGGATTTGTACCCATGTTATGTCTTGGTCAAATGCTTGTGATGTAAGGTTATGCCTTGGATGCTATATGTTGTTCGGATGAGCATGTAAACCATATGAGTGAGGAGATGTGCCTTTTTGGCTTTTAAGCTTTTAAGTATGCCTTGAAATGCAATATCCTTCTTTGTATGAATGTCATGTTGTAAATGCTTCGTTGTTCGTCTAAATGGCTCTATATGTTAGTTCTTGATAGCTAGGTGATGTATGTTTGGTTGTATGTGATTAGGAGAGTCGTAAACTGCATCTAGAGTTGAGTCTCGTATCATTTTGCTGCAAATTTGTGCCTTGCAGTGCAGGGCGTATCGATACGCCTAAAGGCCGTATCGATATGGTCCTACACTTTGGGACTCAGATTTGGCTTTGGGTACCGATACTCGAGGGCGTATCGATACGCCAAATTTTTTCTGGAATTCTGAGATTTTAACGAGTTTTTGGCGTATCGGTACGGGCTCTAAGCGTATTGGTACGGTTTTGTATCGTTGATCGCGAGATGTTGGCCGAGGAGGGTGTATCGATACGCCCAAGGGCTGTATCGATATGATCTTCCTGGTTTGACTTGAGGCAGTTGACTTGGTCAAGGCGTATCGATACCCTTGACTGGTGTATCGATACGGCCTGCTATGTAAGTTTAAAATGGGCTATTTAAAATGTCGGTTTGGATTGGTTGCTTTTATTTCGGGGGTTTTCCGCTGTCGTGGTCACATAGGGAATAAATATGTCTTTAGACAATATATAATTAAAAGAAATTTTCTAGGGTTGCTAACCGAGGTGGGACCTTAACGGGTTTCACATCTGTTTTCCCCGTGTAGCCTACTCATACTGGTCAGTCGACCAGTCCGGGACGAGGGGGTTACAAACCAACCGCTAAGGTAAGCTGAAATCATGCTACAAGGACAGATGAAACGAACCACAAAAATTAAAAAAAAAATGTATCACAATAATAGAGGAAATGCGTGCCACAAAAACAGAAATTTTTATTAAAAAAAAGACAAAAAATTAATAAATTGGTCAGCAACTAATACTAAAACTGTTCAAAAACAAATTTAGAGGCGGTAAAAATCTGAGAGAGAACAATAAAGATTTGAGAGAAAAAGACTAAAAAACCTCATGCTGTTAAAGTATTATTATACCAGCTTTTGTTATAAGTCTCATCACTGTCACGTATCCTAATCACGGCCGAACACGCACGTTTAACCTAAATCCATGCCAACACATTTCATAGCAAGTACAATTGTTGATTCTCGAAAATTTATTAGAATTTAGCTTATCATTTTATTAGTAGACTTAGTCAATAAAATATAAAATTTATTTTTTTAAGATAATTTTTTTTATGTAATTAAGAAGTAAGTACAGAGGCAGGCCTTCAATGGAGCCAGAAGAGGCCTTGACCCCCTCAAAATTTAAAAAATTCACATTTAATCCTTTAAAAATTTTAATTTGACCCTTCAAAAAATTTAAATAATTTTAATTAAATTCTCTCTTAAAATTTTTAAAAGCCTTGATAAGTCTCAATTTTTTGAAATTTTTAGTTAAACCCCTACATTTTTATGAAAATTTTAAATTAAATCCTTCAAAATATTTAAAATTTCAATTTAAGCTTTGAAAATTTTCAAAAAAAAATTAAATAAGCGGTTCAAACTGGACTGTCAAGATCTGCCCTTGAGTGAGTAGTTACTTGAAAGTTATTTTGAGATTGATGAATTTTATTTGCTTGGATCATAGATGACGTGATGAGTCAGATCCATCTACTAATTTCTTGTCTACTCTTTTTCTTGAGTGTGTTGAGTGGATGGATGTGCCACGTGTTCAAATGTGTTATCCACATGGTATGATTAGAGGTGATAATGAGCCTGGCCAGCTCGCAAGCTACTCAGCTCGGTCAAAGCTCGACTCAAGACCTTAACCAGCCGAGATGGCCCAAGCTCGACTTTAAATGCTCGTGAACAAGCTTAATATATATGTGTGTGTGTATGTATGTATATGAGTTAGGATCCACTTACATTGTACTTTTACACCTTTTTGGACTGTTTGATGATGATGATAAATGGCTAAGTTTATTTCCTTATTATAAATATTCACAATTTCTACTGTTAATCTCATCTATCCATTTACTTTCATCCAACGGTCTAAAAAATTATAAATCTTTCAAGTGCAAGAGAATTCTCTCTCTCTGTGTGTGCGTGCGCGTGCGCGCGCGCGTGTGTGTTAAATCTACTTCTTCTTATAGATTTGTATAATTTAGAAAATGTACTATGGTAACTTGCGGATTTCAAAAATAAATATTATCTTTTCTCAAACAAGTTTTCACATGTTATTTTTCAAAGATTCAAAAAAATATTTAAAAGCAATTTGAAGAAAACAGCAAGCCGAGCTTAAATTATTTGATTTGAGTTCGAGCCTAAAATTTCGAGCTCGACAAACTTCAAACTCGAGTTGAACCTGGACATACTCAGATATGGCTCGACTCGTTATCACCCCTACGTGTGATGGCCAGAGCCATTTTTGAGATTTCAGTGGCTCAAGGGCGAAAAAAAAATTAGGCCTCTAATAACAAATATTAGAAAAAAATTAAATTTTAAGACTATGTTTTGTATGACAAATATTGAAAAAATAATCATGTCCCTATTGGACCCATAATAATAAATATTAAAAAATTAAATTTTACGAGAATGTCCCTAATAATAAATATGGGTGAATTGGGCCCCTAATTATAAGAATTAGAAAAAATCGGGTATAATAACAAATATTGAAAAAAATTAAGAGTATGTCACTAATAATAAATATTGAAAAAAAATAAGCCCTTAAATTTTAAGAGTATGTCTCTAATAAAAATATTAAAAAATCAAATCCTAATAATAAATATTAAATAAATAAATTTTAAAAATACACATCTAATAATAAATATTAAAAAGTTAAATTATAATATCAAATATTATTAAAAATATAGGGCCCTGGACAGGTGACACTCCTGCCATGCCAAGGGACGGCACCGGTGATGCGGAGACTCCCAATAAATGGACGGCTTCGATGTGGGATCTTATTCATTACGAAGGATGATATGAATTATGATTGTATTCAACACGTGAAAAGTAGTTACGAAAGTGTGCCACGTGTAAGCAGCCACCCCCTAATCAGAGCGCGTTGCGTGCTGCCGCATTTCTTGTCGATTTCGCGCTCTATTGTTTCTCCCAGTCTCTTCTTACTTAAAGCCCAACTCCTCCGTGGTTTTACATAAATATCCCTTAATACTTTCATCTTTAACAAAACAATCCCTCCATTTTAATTAAAGCTTCAAATTTTAGTTAACCCGTACCGATACGATTACGTCCGTTTCGATACGCTTTTGTAAAACAAGCTTTACGTATCGATACGCCTTTGAAACGTACTGATATCTTTTTCCTAAGATTTTTTTTTATCATATTTCAATAAGTAAAAATCATACCAATACGATCCAACCGTTTCGATACGACCCCCATTTTCACTAATAATGTTTTGATATGCCTTCCCGCAAATCAATACACCCTCTTTATTATATGCAACAACGCTTTCTGTTTTGAGACATGTATCAATACGAGTACTTCGTGTACTGAAACGGTAGGTTGCAGAAGTTCATTTATGGTGGGAAAAGAGAGCCCAACGGCTCTATTGATGATGCCAACCACCCAAACGGTTAGAATTCAAAGAGAAGTTATAAAAGTAAGTCTCTAAAGCTACAACAACAACTATTCATCAAGTGACAAGCGATCAAGCAAAAATTTAATCTCTTTGAGCCAAATAGAGTCAACCCTTGTACCCATCTTGTGTAATTTTTTTTGTATTTTTTTATTTCAAGATTGGGAAGAGTGCACTTGTGATTGGGGAAAATTTTACCTTTGTGAGGTTCATTTTTTATTTGCCAACAACTTTTCTTGTAAAGAGTGGTTTTGATCAAGCTTTGAGTAGAAAGCTTGATCGATTTGTAACGGTTTCCTCTTAAGCCTAAAAAAGGGAGAAAATTTCATTAGTGAATTGTTGAAATCATTAGTGAGGAGCTGAGGTAGTGGATGTAGAGCTTGTTAGAAACTTGGACCACCCTAAATTATTTTATAATCAATTTTTATTTTACCACTTTGCTCCCTTTCAATTTAAAAAGTCAATTAACCCCCTCTTGGCCAATTCGACATTGTTTGATTATCTCAACATAATAATTTAAAATATATATGAGAATATGTTTTACTTCAAAAGCATATGTGAGTTATTTAAATACACTTTAAACGTGTGAGAATAAAAAAAAACAAAAAAAAACTCATTTTAGCACCTTTTTCAATTTGAGAGGTTTCACCTCAAAACGTTGTTAGAGTCACATGTTCATTAAACATTCAACTTAGAGAATTTCACTAATTAAATCTCTAAAAATGATTCAAACCTTTAATTTTGACTAAAACACTTTCTACCAACCAAGGACATAGCATTTTTTAGTATTTTTCCATCCCTCGGTAAAATTTTCTCAATCTTTGTATTTAATAGCTTAGAAAATAATTTTATTTTTTCTATCGTGATAATTTATAGAAAATATTATAAAATAGGGGTTTTATATGGATTTGTCAATTTTAAGGTTTAGTTCTATTTGGAGCTTATAGTTATATGTTTAAATTTTAAGGTTTGAAATTTATAATCCAAATTTTAAAATATAAAATATACAATTTTAACTTCAAATAAGCAAATTATGTAAATAATTCTTACACAATATATATATATATATATATATAATAACTCATAATTTATTAACATGACATGTTTATTAACATTCTATAAGAGAAATTTTATCAATACATCACATTGGAAATTTGTGACAACTAATATTAACAATATACTGAGCTATGATTTTTTGATAAATTTTATCTAAATTTAAATTCTATCAATTTGTCATAGTTTGAAACAAATCAATAACTTAACCCTTTTTATTTAAAAATTATATCAATATATTTTTTGTTTTTCTACTAGTTTATTCTTCTTTCGGAAACGTTATATTAATTTTCTAATATAATAAAAGGTTAATAATAACTTGTTTTATTCTAGACTGCAATTATGTAATTATTGCTTTGATTTTATAAACACGTTTAGTTTGATTGTATTGTAAAAAAAGAATAAAATTAATAAAAAATTTAAATATAAAAAATTAAATTTATTAAATTATGTATAATTATGATAAATTAATAGAATATATAAATTATTTTTACTAAAATTATAAGAAGGGTGATAGTAGTAAAATGATGGAAGAGCAAAGGAAGATTATTCTAGAAATCAAACTACGAAGATAATCATGGGAACTGGTATTGTTCCAGTTTCACACGTGGCCAATAATGGATGTTTCTCGGGAATTGGGTGTCTTTCTTTTTTTTTTCTTCTATAGGCCAACCAGCGATAAGTACCAAAAATTAGCACATTTTTAAAAAAATTATTAGATGAAATATGTTTATTACGTCATTCGTAATTTTAGTCAATAAAATTTGTTTATATTATTTTTTAAAGTGAATCGTCACCTCTTTTTTATATGTTGATGGAGTATGTGGTTAATAATTAATTATTTTGAAGTAGATAGATCTTATTAGCTGGATTACGGTTGACATGGTAAACAAAGTCTATGAAACAATTTTTCCACATTTTCACGACAAATGTTTCTCTCAACCAATAACGTATTAACACGTCACCAGAACTATTTTCTACATTATTTATTTAATATCATTTTTGTTTGGCCAGTAATTGCAGCGTAGATGGAGAAATAATGGTGGAATGAATGGAACTTTTTTGTTTTTATTGAAAGAAAGAACAGATGCAGCGGCAAAAGCGGTTTTCTCGAGTGACAAGGCTAACAGTACTTACGGGTGTAACGAATATCCCAATTTTTGGAATTTATTTTCTTTTTAATACATTTTTCAATATGTTAGTGTGTGATTGTACAGTAATATTGTGATTTTCAACAATAATACTGCTAAGATATTTATTTTATAATTTGAGAGGGTTGTTTATTTTACGATTCGAAGTGAATGTGACGGTACATTTGAAAATCGGTCTGAAGTATTTTCAACTTCAAATATTTTTTAAATTATTTGAAGTTATTGGAAAAGAAAGACGATTTTTCTCCTATAACTAATTTCTGCAAAAAATATTTAAGTAAAATTATACTGGTGGTCCCCAAACTATTACTGTTTTTTTATTTTGGTCCTAAACTATGTTTTTCGGTAAAATCGTCTCTTTTGTTATATAGTTTTCCTGTTTTAGTCCCCCGACGTTAAATAGCTAACTGTTTTACTGACGTGACATTTTTTAATCATTTTTCTCCCCTCTTAAAAAATGTCACGTCAACAAAACTGTTAGCTATTTAACGCTAGGGATCAAGATAAGAGAACTATGTAACAGAAAAAGACAATTTTACCGAAAAATATAATTTGTAGACCAAAATAAAAAAATAATAATAGTTTGGGGATCACCGGTGTAATTTTCCCAAAAATTTAACATGAACTTATCATGAAAAACTGGAAATTTTCAAAACTCGTCGAAAAATCTTGACGACTTTTAGGAAAAATATATACTTTAGAAAATAATTTTAATACCACCCCCGATGAGAAAACAAAATATACAACCCTATCTATACAAAAACTCGATATTATGCATTCAAATTTTTAATCTTACAAAAACGTGATATTAGAATTCTAATTACCTAAATGTAACACACCGTGTTTAAACAAGAAAAGAGTGTGGTTTGATTTCTAGTTGCATGCCAAAATTGGATGAGATTTTGACCAAAGGAGTCGTGGGCGACACGCCCTCAAGTGCTTTTCTAAAGTGAATGCGGGGGCCTGGCAATAGCATTGAATTGACTATTGAGATGGAAGCAGTTAGCAGTCGTATAAAATGTGTAGAAGAAACTAAAGCCTCCCCCATTCCGTGTAGTTGACCCACTTCACTTCCTCCTTAGCTACTTCTACTTCCCTATCTCTATATAATTATATATAGGCAATTTTGGGTGAAAAACCCCTTTAAAAATATTATTTTTAATAATGGCTCCCAAAAACATTTATTTGGCAAAATGACCCCCTTTCTTGCCAGGTCGGCAGACCTCGCGTTTTGTAGAACGCGAGGTACGATATCGCGTTGTACAGGACGCGAGGTCTGTCGACGTGGCGTTGCAGTTAGTTTTAACGGTTTAACAGTACCTCGCGTTCTGCAGAACGCGAGGTCCACGAGAAATTGAAAAGCCGGCTTAGAATATATCGGACGGACCTCGCGTTCTGTAGGACGCGAGGTCTGCCCAATTCCAGCCTAAACCGCAAGCAAAAACATGCTAAGTAGGCCTGTTCGAACCCAATTTCGAGCGTGTAAATGGTATATTTTTAGCGATCATCGAGTTTGGAGTCGTAGTACTGAAAATTGTCTATCGTATGACACGAACATAATTAATTTCCGTCCATTCTACAATGGTTTAAAATGGCTTCGAAAACCCTATGCTAGCATACTTTTTTCGATTGAAGTTGTATTTCAACTAATGTCGATAGGCATGTTCGAGCAGAATTTCATACGTATAAATTTTAAATTTTTAGGTAACATCGAGTATGGGGTTGTAGTACTGGAAATTCTCTATCGTATGACACTGACACGGTCAATTTTCGTCAATTGTACATTGACTTATCGTTGCTTCGAAAACACTATCATAAAATATTTTTTTGAATGATTGAAAATATAAGATGGCGTACTGTATAAATAGAGGTAAACTGACTTTATTGATTAGATTGTCATGTGCGAACTCGCATATACAAATTAAAAATAATTAATTAATACGAGGGGCTGAGCGATTAGGACACTTAGGAGCTGTGTGCCCAGTAATTCGACATATAGAACAATGCTTCTTTTGTCCGATTTTCTCTCGATGTTCGACCAAATCCTCGGCACAATATATTCTTGTAGAAGGTGGACGTCCTTTGGCTCGTAGTAGTGCTGGATCTGGGCGTATGATCGGTTCAGTGTCCACAGCATTTGGATCAACCTCATTTCCGATTGGAGGAAACTCTTTTTCGTAAACTTTAAGCACCGTTTTGAGTAAGTATACCGGATCAACCATACGCATGTATTCTATTCGTTGGTTAGTGCAAGCAGCAATGGCGTGTGCGCACGGGTATTTGAAAGTTTGGAATATTCCGCACTCGCAGGTTTTTGCCCTCAGATCTACAACGTAAGCGTTGTGCTGAATGCCTTCTATCCGCCTGGAAAATTCCGCAACACGAAACAAGTGTCCTTCTCGCGAGAAGAGGGTTGCTTGCACCTGTCTTGATTGGGCCACTTGAATATGCAGTCTGTCGCGGAAATCTGGATGGACTTTGTGTCCACCTGCCATGTACTCAGTTGCTTGCTTGCCCAAGGTTGCAAAAAGGGTAGCTAAACGATAATAGGTCGCTTTGACAATGGAAGTGATAGGCAACTGCCGAACTCCCTTCAGTGATGAGTTCACTGCCTCAGCCAAGTTCGTTGTCATGTGACCAAAACGTTTACCCTCGTCATACGATCGAAGCCATTTTTCCTTTGGGATTTTTTCAAGGTATTCTGCGCCCTTTTTGTTTCTCGCTCTCAGTTCCTCGAGCAGTTCAGCCACCTCTTGTTTGTAGTGCGAGTTGCCTACGGGATGACAGTTGAATAATTATGGTCGAAAAACACATGAAAAAGGTCGTAAATTGAAGCGAGTAACAAGTAATATAGTAAATGAAAATGATATAAATGACGTACCCATATCGAGCACCATTTGACGTTCATCACGATTCTTGTATTTCAGCAGGTAGTTTGCGGCTATGTGCCGCAAGCAAAAACGGTGGTGAATGTATGGAGGCTTCCAATAATCACCCAAATTTTCTATCGCCCACAGCAGTGCTGTGCCTCTGTCAGAAATAACACACACCCCTTCATCACTTCTTCTTCGTATTACAGGATCAAGGACATATTTTCGTAGGTTCGTAAGGAAGAACGTCCAAGACTCCAAATCCTCCTTCGGGACGATTGCGAATGCAACAGGAACGCATTTGCGATTGTCGTCCTGTGCTATAGCTAGAAGTAGGATCTGTGTATATTTTCCGTACAACCATGTGCCGTCGATTTGGACCATCGGTTTGCAGTGCTTGAATGCGTGGATGCACTGGGGGAAAGTCCAAAATAACCGGTGGAATTGACAAACACCTCGGACGACACGATCATTTTCGTATGCCAGAACCGTATCAAGTTTGACAACCATTCTGGGGATGTGTTTCTGCAGGAGATTAAGCCACGGGCGCAACTCTATGTAAGATTCCTCCCATCGGCCATACAATTCCTCTTTGGCCTTTTTCCTTGCATACCATGCTTTCGAATAACCTGGACGGAAGCCGGTGACAGCTAGAGCTGCAGCCTGACATGTGGGGACCGACACAGTGGGATTTGTTTTCACCAGTGTGGAAAAGATGTCCGCGAGGTACTTTGCATCCAGGTTCTTGTGATCCTGGTTGAGGCTACCAACGGTGCATGTATGGGGCCCCTCAAGTTTTGTTATTTTCCAACGGTTGTCTGCCCTCTTCAAGTCTGATATACGGATTTTCCATTTACAGCCTTGATCCTTTTGGACGCACTCAGCCTTGTAGTATTTGGCTTGGGTTTTCTTCACCGTCGTCTCAACATTATGACGAAGGTTGTACTGCTTAACTGCCGCCACCGCAATTTCCTTGTTCGCGAACGCCATACCAATTCTTAGTTCACCATCAGAATGGTGGACTCGGCCATCTATTGTGTCGTCATGGGGAAAATCAGGGACGTCCATTGCATCCATATCAACCGTTGTGAAGTGGGATGGTGGCTGGAACATAGAAATTGGTCTTGCGTCTACAGGAAAGTTGGTGGCAGTCGGTTCTTCGTCCAAATCTGGTGGTGGAACGACAGTGTCTTCTGGGTCTTCTGGTAACTCTGTCAAGTCTTCTGGTTCCGGATAGAATGGCCCCAGCTCGTCTCCGTCTGGCCCGGGTTCTCTAATCGGTTCTTCGTCAGGAGCATCCTCCGGGAGCTGGAATAGTAGAGCTTCTGGAATCACTACCCTTTGAGGCGAGGATTGGGGTCGAGGAGCGGGAGACCTCTCACGAGATCGCTCAGGAACCTCATTTCCAAGACCAAAATCAAGATCACCATAAGAAGAATGTATTCCCATTGATGGTTGAACGTACTCCGTGCTAGGGACATACGTTGAGTGTCGTCCATATGATGAATCATGGTCGTGCATAGCGTAAGAAGACGACGCTCCCTCACCCCCAAAAGAAGAATGTCTCCCCATAGATGGTTGACCGTAGTCGGTGCCAGAGACATACATTGAGTGCCGGCCATATGATGCTTCATGGTCGTGCGTAACGTAAGGAGCCGACGTTCCTTCCCCCCCAAAACTATAAGGATTGTATGGATTGTATGGATCGTATGGACTGTACGATGCATTTGTTGGTGCATCGAATTCATCGTTTGGGGGTTGGTTGAGGTCGAACCCGATACTAGCTACGCAGGACTGCCTTGGAGGAGCAGATGACGATGCACCAACTTCGTTGTCTCGACAGAGTAGGCCAAAATCACGTCGTAGACCTGCGGTCGGGCTATCAACGTTGGCATTCGGATCGAAGTCGAAATTTGCCCGGCCCCAGCTTGGTATTTCGACAACTGGATGAGACTCGGAGAACGATACATACAGCTCGAGGGGCCCCCCGATTGAATACTCGAAGTGGGCTTCCATCATCATTTGCACATCAGCATTTGCCGCAATTTGGCATACAATGTACCGTAAAGGGTCTATAGATATTGGCACCCGATACTTCACGTCGGACAAACGATGATTATTGAAATGAGGAACTTTTGCCTCCAGTTCCTTGACCAACTTCTTGAACGATAATCTCCTCGGAAGCTTTATCGTTACCGGATCTTCGCAGTAAAAAAGGACCCCCTCTTCAGTACCCTCGAATATCTGACCATCGTAGTAAACTTTCGTAGTAACGCCTCGTCCGGCCATTTGAATATTTTGAAAGACTTTTGAAATTTTGATACTTAGAAAATTCTAGGAATTGATTACCAATTGAAACTTATATTTTCGTTTTATGGTTAGGGTTCATATATAGGCAAAATTATTTGCCCTTGCAATCCAGGAGAATCTGGTTGTGTAAGGCAAATAATGGTTCAGAGACGTTACTTTGCTTGTCCATTACCTAAAACCGATAAGCAGGTAAGGGATAGAGTTGATGGGAGGCAGGAATGGCGTGTGTGTGCCTGGGAGGCAGTCCCCTTACGTTCGACAAGTAAGGGATAGATTTGATGGGAGGCAGGGAACAACAGTACCTCGCGTTCTATAGAACGCGATATTAGTACCTCGCGTTCTATAGAACGCGATATTAGTACCTCGCGTTCTATAGAACGCGATATATGTTACCTCGCGTTCTATAGAACGCGATGTTATAAAGACATCGCGTTCTATAGAGCGCGATGTCACTTTAAATGCTTTGTTTCAGACATTCCGTCAGAAGTTATAATAACCGTACTATTCACTATTTGTTTGTTTCTGTAATTGAGAACATGTTCGAGAATTTGAGACAATTGTAGTATTGTATATTTAAAAATTACTGGTGCTTATAATGTATGTAATTGAGTACTACTAATTTTACATAATTTGAAGTCCGTTTAACATTCATAAAGGATGAAATAAGACGTCATATAACATAATTGGAAGATCATTTCATAAGTTAATGGTTAATCTGAATCATCGTAGTCAGTGGACACGTCTGAACTAAGGTTTAGTTCTTCGATCATCTGTTGTTTTCTTTGTCTACGCCTGTACATAAAAAGTTCCAGCTCCTCCACAGCCGCATCAACATCCGGTGAAGACGGTGCGTGTTCAGTGTTCGGAGCAGGTTCTACGGGTGCAGACGTACTACCTTCGCCGGCGTTGACAAACTTAACATTGAAATCGACGTCTCTAGCTCCGACGGCATTGAGCCGGTCATACATGTTACGAACGTCTGTTTCGTTCGTAAGCTTCATAACGTAGTGCGTTTCATTAGCTGACGGTGATGGGATTCGACATTCCATGGCCGCAATTTGTTTGTCGGTGTGTTTACTAACCTCGATTGTTGTCAACTGTATTAAATCTTTCAGTGACATTTTCCCGGTGATTGTTGACTCAAAATAAGTATCGAGAAAATAAAATGTTGCCTTAAATTTTGCCATAAGCTGAGCAAGGATTGGGTGTTTAGAGAGAATTTGGAATGAGTAAATGATGGTGGAATTCGTGGATATTTATAGGAAAGGAAAAACACCACATAAATAAATTTAAGTCGAATTTCATTTTACAAAACTTTCAACATGTATTCTTTAATAAGTAAATTGAGACAACTACATAAATTATCTATAAAATTCGAAACAATAAATTCAGTAGCTCCGGCGGGCAAATTTGATCAGAGGTCCCGACTAAAAGAAGCAGAGAGCGAAATCCAGATGTAAATGTTGACTGCCACGCCACATCTGAAATGAGTAAATGGTAGCAGCTTTGATTCACATTAACAAATGTAATCGGCACTCGCCGCATCTGAAAATGTCGATCTGAATCCGCCCCCGCTTCGTAAAAGTCATTTCTTTTCACAACTGTAGCCGAGGATCCTCTCGACGGCGGCTACAGAAGCATCCATCGAAGCCACTACTGCAGCATACAACCTCCAAAATATTGCGATATGTCGGTAAATATTAAGGTATGTACCCCCGATGAACACAAATCTTTAAGTGAACTCCAACTATCATAAAGGAACAATATTTCGGACATAAAAATTGCAACGGAATAAAACTCAGCATTACACGAACTCATATTCAACTGACCTAAACTAAACTTAACTGCTTACAAAAATCCATCTCCCTGCATATATATATATATACACATAGACCTCGCGTTCTGTACAACGCGAGGTAAGGCTGACCTCGCGTTCTACAGAACGCGAGGTTGCCACGTCATTCACCTCTATAAATAGCAAACTGGAGTGGCAAGGAGCACCGAGATAAATTTTTCATCATATTCACGTACGCAGTCAGTTTTCGCTTGAAGCTACTAATGACAACATAGCGCATATTTTGGAAGTTTTGTTTTAATTTAACTTCCAAAATATTGCGCTATGTCGTTATTTTTAGTTACTACTGAAAATATAACGCGTATACGGTATGATTCATTGTTCTTATTATTATTATTGTTCTTATCATTATTGTTATTATAATTACTATCATACTAATAATTTTTATTGTTAGTATCATTTATTATTATTATTGTTATTATTATTATTATTATTATTATTATTATATTTTTTCTTTTTATTTTTATTGTTATTATTTTTATTGTAATTGTAAATAAATAAATTTTGTTATTATTGTATATTAAATGAGTTTCCCGCTTTAAAAACTCAAATTTAAAAACCCCACAACCTCGCGTTCTGTAGAACGCGATTTCTTTAGAACCTCGCGCTCTATAGAACGCGAGGTTCCTTTCTGACCGTTCAGATAACGCGTCTGATCACTGACGCGCCTTTTCAGTGAACCTCGCGACGCGAGGTACATGAAAATCGCGTTCTATAGAACGCGAGGTTCATTAACCTCGCTTCCCAAGCGCCGCGAGGTCCTCTATAAATTGGAGGTTTTTTTCCTAAAAACCTCCACAGAACGCGATTTCCATAGAAATTTCACAAAAATTTGTCAGCATTTTTTATATATCGTTTGATCACATGGAGCCCTTGCTACGCAACCGAGCCAGACACTGCAGTGAATATTGGCGCAACAATGAAGAGGTATTATTTTTTTCCCTTTTCATTTCTAAAAAAATTTACTTTATTAAATTTTATTCTTTTATTTTTACTAATTATTTTATTTTATTTTTTCAGGGATACGAACGTAACTTACAATGTTACGTTCACCGTATCACCGTCGCACCCATTCCTGCTGTTGCCCAATTGATTGAGCGGGCTGGTTTTGGGCACATAGCTCGCTATATAGGGGGGGTGAAGGTTAGACCGTCGTTGATCAGCGCGCTGATAGAACGGTGGAGACCCGAGACGCACACATTCCATCTTCCATTTGGCGAGGCAACAATTACGTTGCAGGATGTTGCCTACATTCTCGGGTTGCCTATAGATGGCAGCGTTATTACTGGTGTGGCGATGGGACATTGGCCACTCCTATTTGCTGAACAAATTGGGGTGATGCCCCCTGATAGAGCGTGGGACGGAGGGAAAATTTCTCTACCGTACTTGGAGGAGAACTTTGGAAACCCTCCCCCCGATGCGGATGATGTTACACTTGAGGTATTTTTTTATTATATTTAGTATGCTTTTATTACATTTATTATTAAATTAAAATTATTTATTTGCACATTAGCGTTTAGGGAATTTTTTATGATGAATAGGATACTTAGGATACTTTATTAAATATTTAGGTTGCCTACATTAAATATTTAGGATACTTACAATTTTTTATGATAAATTTTTAGGATGAATTCAATAATTATTTAGGATACTTTATTAAATATTTAGGTTGCCTACATTAAATATTTAGGATACTTACAATTTTATTTATTAGGATGAACTTACAATTTTTTTAATTAGGATGCCTTTATTAATTTATATTTTCACAGCGGTATGCGCGAGCCCACATCTTGCGCATTATTGGCTGGATATTAATGCCCGACAAAACTCGCAACAAAGTGCACGTTATGTGGCTTCATCATCTAACAAATTTAGCCGAGTCTGGACAAAAATCTTGGGGGTCGGCTGTCTTGGCGTTTCTTATCAGAGACCTCTGCAGAAACGTTGACGCCTCCAAAGCATCGATGGGAGGATGCTGTTTATTCCTCCAGGCTTGGGTTTGGCTTCGGATCCCTAGTTTGGCACCACAGCTTCGGATTCCCAGTCCTCTGTCATTTCCGCTTATACGGAGGTACTACATAATCTACTATATTTTTTTATTCAATTATTTTATTTAACGGTCTTTTTCATTATTTAAAGGTGGTCCGCCAACCTATCCCACGTCGGCCTACCGGACTCCCAGAAAGAATACAGATATGCATTCGATGGCTTGACGGAGGACGAGGTAATTCAACAATTATTTTGGTTTTTTCCATACTATTTTTTCCAATAATATTTCATATAGAAATTTTTACTAACTTTTTTCATTCTTTTTAGTTCGTGTGGACGCCCTACGATTCAGAGGAGATTCACAACATTACTCCAGCAGCTATTGTGGAACAGCGACATCGAGACCTCTGGATTTCCGTAGTTCCGCTCCTGAACTACGAAATTTGCGTGTGGCATTCTGCGGATCGGGTACTCCGACAGTTCGGGTACATCCAAGATGTTCCACGCCCTCCGCAAAATATGGACGAGTTCCACCATCTTACGCGTCAGGGGAAGACGGAGACTGACTGGGCCGAGCACCACGCTGTCTGGATAGCGCTTTGGGGTCAACGATTTCACAGACGCCCACATTTTCTCCAACCAATTATAGAAGGGGGTCCTTCGGTCCTACTCAATTATGACCAGTGGTATAGGGACAATGGGATGCGACATATCCTTACTCCGGAGGAGCTGCAAGCCGGGCTTCCCCAGCGACCCCAAAACCGCCCACGCGGGAGCGGGCGAGCGAGCCAGAGCCAGTCCCAGCCCCAGAGGCAAACCCAGAGGCAGTCGACGCAGCGCGGTCCGAGACCACGATATGACACTCCAGGGGCATCATCTTCTGCCCCACCATTGCATAGCGGTCCATCGACTTTCCAGCAGACGATGCCTCCACTCCAGTTCGGCTCCACTGATGCCTATCGCCCCCAGACGCCCACGACTGACCTTCTACTTATCGATTATCCACCTCAGTATGAGTTTCATATGGTGGAGAGTACGCCGATGGGTAGTTTGTTTTACTCCCCGCCTAGGCCCAGCACAGATCCGCAGATCGCGCACGATGGTCAGGATGATAGGGACCAGGGACCACCACACGATGGACAGAGGAGGTATCCGGATCGTGAGCGTCATCCACCCGACTGCGGAACCGGTGGACATAGGCATTTTTAGTTTTTTTTGTTGTTTTCTATTTATGTTTTTAATATTTATGTAAAACACTTTAAAATTTTATAATGTCGTATTCTAATTTTATTTATGAATTATAATTTTGTTTGCATATTATAATTAAACTTTATAATATTTAGTTAATTTTTGTTTTTAATAAATTTAATAGGATTAAAAAACAGAAAATCGACATTAGTCGAAATACAACTTCAATCGAAAAAAGTATGCTAGCATAGGGTTTTCGAAGCCATTTTAAACCATTGTAGAATGGACGGAAATTAATTATGTTCGTGTCATACGATAGACAATTTTCAGTACTACGACTCCAACTCGATGATCGCTAAAAATATACCATTTACACGCTCGAAATTGGGTTCGAACAGGCCTACTTAGCATGTTTTTGTTTGCGGTTTAGGCTGGAATTGGGCAGACCTCGCGTCCTACAGAACGCGAGGTCCGTCCGATATATTCTAAGCCGGCTTTTCAATTTCTCGTGGACCTCGCGTTCTGCAGAACGCGAGGTACTGTTAAACCGTTAAAACGGACTGCAACGCCACGTCGACAGACCTCGCGTCCTGTACAACGCGATATCGTACCTCGCGTTCTACAAAACGCGAGGTCTGCCGACCTGGCAAGAAAGGGGGTCATTTTGCCAAATAAATGTTTTTGGGAGCCATTATTAAAAATAATATTTTTAAAGGGGTTTTTCACCCAAAATTGCCTTATATATAACCCCCCTTTCGGCCTTCCCACTTCCCACCATTTTCACTCACTCTCCCACCATTACAGACCACCACAAGAGCAAGAGCTACTTTCTTTTCAAGATAAGCATCTATGGCTCTTGAAGCTCTGAATTCTCCTACTTTCACCAACACATACGATGACCTCCACACTTGGAAGAAAGACAAACGTTCTAAACGCCAACGCACCGATGTTGAACCCACCACCGAAGAGGAGCATCTCGCTCTCTGTCTTATTATGCTCGCTCGTGGCCGCTCTGCCGCCGACCACAACAACGGCCGTCATCGTTATCATCTTCAGTCTTCACCGCCGCCGCCTTTGAAGTTGTCCTACAACTGCAGCGTTTGCAACAAGGCTTTCCCTTCTTATCAAGCTTTGGGTGGGCATAAAGCCAGCCACCGCAAGCCCTCCACCGACGTCGATAATATTCCATCAATAGCCAGCACCAACGGTAGCGGTAGGCTTCATGAGTGTTCCATCTGCCACAAGAGTTTCCCTACAGGCCAAGCCTTGGGAGGCCACAAACGTCGCCACTACGAAGGTTCCAACAACAACAAGATCGGTAGCCCTAGCGTCAGCGTCAGCGGGGTGACGTCATCGGACGGCGGCGCGTTGACCCAGAGCCACCGTGTCACAGACTTTGAGTTTGACCTCAACTTACCCGCTTTACCGGAGTTGTGCGGGGAAAACAAAGAAGGAAGATTCAGTCAAATGTACGGAGAAGAAGAGGTTGAAAGTCCGTTGCCGACAAAGAAACCACGTTTCTTCACTGCCAAAAAAGAGAAACTGGATTCAGAATCAAGTTGAATTCACAAAAAGAAATTATCTTAATTTATTTATTTTCCTGGTGATTTGTATTTTTGAGGAATTTGATATGTACAGTGAATTGATCTCTATAGTCAGACATGCACTGCCAATTCATTGCTTGTTTCATTTGTATATTCATTGAATTTTCAACTTTTTTCCCATCAAAATAAAAGTAAAATATTTTTTGTGTTATTCTCTATAGCTTAGACGAAAGGACGGCAGGCAATGGTAGAGGGTAGGCAGCCGCAGCCATGGCGGTGGGTATTGAAAAGGGAAAACCAGCACACGTTAAGGAAGCTATGGTTCACGGTTGAGACTTGTGAGAGAAAGTCTATTATGATTCGACCCCATCTCCCATGTGGTTTAATGCTTTTAATGCACATGTTGGCACCATAAGTGGATCATAATGATGATGATGATCATCATAATTAATTAAAATATACTATTTTATTTTTTATTTTTTTAAACATAAATCAAAATAATTATTTACCCCTCAATTATAAAATTTTAATTTTTATTTATTTAAAATTTAAACCGCTGCCGCTACGCGTTATTCAGAGTATATCAATGCGCTCAAACCAAGTAAAAGGCCTATGCATCCATTCATTGTAGATGATACTGAAACTATTCCAGTGAATGATGTTCATGTGCCTTACGCCGTTGGATTCTTGGTTGTTAGACCTGGATAGGAAGTGTCCTCTTCAACACTTGATAGAATCGAAACATATTTTAGTGAGGATAACCTTCATTTTGTATTCAAAACATTTGACCTGGTCGAATTCAAAACAGTAGTGGCGGTTTAAATTTCAAATGAACAAAATTTAGGGTTTTGTAATTTAGGGGTAGATAGTTATTTGATCTATGTTTAAAAGAAAATTAAAAATAAAATAATATATTTTAATTAATTTACCTTTTGATTTTTAAATAATTTATAAGTATGCATTGAGTCATTTAGATTTTAAATCTTTATAAATTAAATTAATAGTGTTTATCGGTGCTCGTCGTTAATAGTACTTATCGGTGTTCGTTGAGCGTAACAGACTAATCCAAAAAAAATCACTTGCTATATTCCTTCTAAAAATCAGGGTCTAATTGTTTGATTTTATCGTTTCAAATTAGGGAAATAGTTAGGTGAGGTACAACTCGAATCCGAATTACAATTATTTATTTATTTATTTATTTATTTTAACCGTGGTTTTGTCGGTAATAATTCCATTAATTGTTGTTATTGAATTGATGATGTTAATAATTGAAGTTTTTTTTCTAAGCAATATCAACGAACGGATTATGACGCAACTCTCTGGAAACCCTAGCCTTAACCCATTCGAAAACCCTAGCGGCCGCCCACCGGAAAATTCCGATCCCGTGGTCGTAGCACCGGCGTTAGAACGACCTGCGTCTCCACTCCATGATGATCTGCAAAGGCAGGTCAAGAAAGGGCGCAGCGAGGAGCAGTTACCGCTGGAAAACCAGGTTCCTGTGCAGCGGGTTGAAGGGGTTATCGTAGATGCCCCCATGCAGGATTCGACCCCGACAGATGAGGGGGGGGCAGCGGGGGGAAGAAGCCGCTCAGCATGCAGCAGGGGGGAAGCCTTCCTTTCGCGACATCATGATGGGGGAGATTTCCCAACAGAACCCTAGGGGATCTTTAAGTGAATTGGATGTGACTGTGGGTGAGTCGGACGTTAGGGTTATGTTGGATGGACCGTTACCGGAGATTCGATTCTCGGATAGAGTACATGCGGCAATTGATGAAAAGCTGGCTTTTTCGTTAGTGGTGCGATTGTTAGGTAAGTCTATTGGATATCGGGCTCTCCTCAATCGCATAGAAGCGCTATGGAACCCTAAAGGTGAGATTTGCCTTGTCGACTTGGATAACGATTACTACCTGGTCCGGTTTGCTAGTGAAGAGGACTATAATGCTGTATTGAGTGGTGGACCGTGGGTTATCTATGGAAGCTACCTAACGGTACAACCATGGAGCCGCTCCTTCTCGACGACGAAAGGTTACCCTTCGCGGATCATGGTGTGGGTAAGGTTACCAGGTTTACCCTACCGCTATTACACAAAAAGCTTATTTCGTGCTATTGCAGCTTTGTTGGGGCAGGTTGTACGAATTGACTACAATACTACGGAAGGGAAGAGGGGTCGTTTTGCAAGATTAGCCATAGTGGTTGACCTTGATAAACCACTCATTCCGGGATTGATCATAGATGGGCGTCACCAAACTGTGGAGTATGAGGGGCTTCCCGCTATTTGCTTCGGATGTGGGAAGTGTGGTCATTCAAGGGAGGTTTGTGGACAGGAACTACAGTCTGATAGGGTTGAGCCGGCTCAAAATGTTGCCCCCGAAAACCCGGATGAGCTTTATGGACCTTGGATGCAAGTCACAAACCGACGATGGAAAGGAGGGAGTACGACGACGGCCCATCGTAAGGGTGGGGATGCCTCGATGAGAAGTAGGATGGATGTTGGATCTCGATTTGATATACTTGATGGTGGTTCACTAGAGGAATTGGAAACTGCTGATACGAGAGGCACGGCACCACTGCCCATACCTGAAGTGCCTGTTGTGCAGGAGCAGCCTGCTGGTCCAGTGCCCCCCGTGCTGGCAGTTAACACCCCAACGGGAACAATAGCTTCGCTATCGGCTAGTGAGGGTCAGTGTGTTGCGGGGCAAGTGGAATCTGGAGGTGAGGTTCACCGTACTGGTGCAGGGGCAGTTGTGGTTGGGTTGGACGCTGGGGTTTCGGTGGATGCTGACATACGGGAGGAGGTTGTACCAGTGGAAGCTGCTAATGTGGCAGCACCGACTAGGGTGATGCAGGTTCCTACGACACTACCTAAAGATAAACATGTCGCGGTGCAAGTAGGTCACCAGGATCGCAGACTTGTGTTGAAGGACCAAAACGGGCGTAGCTCCCTAACGCTGAACAGAACTTCTCAATCGAAGGGGTCGACAAAAGCATTAGCGGCGAGTAAGGGATCAGCTCGTAGGGGGCTGAAGACGAAGAAAAAAGACGATCGCATTTCTAGTTCCGATTGGATCCAGGACATATCGTCAGAATTAAATCGTGCGGCTGCGGGTGTGGGTACGCAGATCCGTATCAGTAATGGTCAAGGAACCTCGGCCAGTGACGTTCAGTGGAGAGAGAACCTTACTTTCGCTAAGGTGAATGATCCTGCTTTGCAGAATTGAGGGTTTGGTTACTTACTCATCATTTATCTTAATGATTAAGTTAATGTTTTGGAATGTACAATGAGCGCTGGACTCCGAATTTAATCGTTACTTCCAGCTGTTTGTTAGGTCTCATAAACCTGAGGTAGTTGCCATAATGGAACCTCGTATCAGTGGTCCAAAGGCGGATGATTTCATTCGGCGATCGGGTTTTACCTCGTCTTTTAGAGTTGAGGCGACGGGTTTTTCTAGTGGAATTTGGGTCCTTTGGAAGGATATTGTACAAGTTGATATTATTGCTGTCTCTGACCAATTTATACATGCTATATGTGCTGACACCTCGGGTAATAATCGTTTCCACATCACTTTTGTGTATGCAAGTCCTACTAGGTGTATTAGACAAGGGGTTTGGGCGCAACTTCAGGCGTTGGAACCTCCTGATTTGAGCCCATGGGTACTTGGTGGTGACTTTAACGTAATTGGTAATCCTTCGGAGAGAAGTGGTGGATCCCAAGCCCGCTCCGGTGTTTGTACGCGGTTCACGGATTTTCTCTTTGACACTGGATTACTTGATATGGGTTTTCATGGACCGATGTTTACATGGCGTAGGGGGAATTTGGCACAACGGTTGGACCGTTGCTTATGTAGTTCAAATTGGTACTCTTATTTTCCTTCCTGGGAAGTCTACCATCTGCAGCGACTTGGGTCGGATCATCGACCGGTTCTTTTGGTTACAGATATGACGCATCGTGCATCTAGTAATACACGTCCATTCCGGTATATCCATGCATGGAGTGAACACCCGGATTTTGCCAACCTTGTACAACGGTCATGGGATGGTTCACGTACAGTGGTGGAAAACATTTCGAATTTCTGTGAGGAAAGTCGGGCGTGGAATTGGAATGTCTTTGGTCATATAGGCAAGCGGAAATGTCTCTTACTTGCTCGAATCCGGGGTGTGGAGAAAGCGTTGGAGAATTCGAGCTCGAATTTCCTGAGTTCTCTTGAGAAAGATCTTAAGTTGGAATTGGCGCGAGTCCTCGATCAAGAGGAGAGCCTTTGGCACCAAAAATCACGAGCCACGTGGATTGAAAAAGGTGATCGCAATACGCGTTATTTCCATGCTGCCACCCTTGCAAAGAGACGCCGCAATACCGTCCGTGTTCTTAAGGATAGCACTGGGCAGTGGTGCGATGATGAGGAGAAGCTCAAGACCTTTGCGGTTGAATTTTTTGAGAACCTGTACACAAGTGAACCCCGTGTTGGCTCCATGGGTCCGATGGGGAAGTTCCATAGGTTTCGGACGGAGGAGATGCGGACGATGGTGGCTGAGGTGACAATGGAAGAGGTGCGAGAGGTGGTTTTTAGTATGCCACCACTTAAAGCGCCGGGATATGATGGGTTGCCGGTAGCATTCTTCCAACATAATTGGAAGGTTGTGGGTGATTCGGTGTATCGCATGGTTCGCACCTTCTTCGATACAGGTACTTTGGATCCTTCAATCAACCATACTCTACTTGTTTTAATCCCTAAAGTGGAGAGGCCTACATTGATGAGTCAATTCCAACCCATAAGCTTGTGTACCGTGATATATAAAATAATCACGCGGTTACTTGTTTGTCGTCTTAAACCTTTCCTCCCGAAATGGATAGCCCCTACACAAGCAAGCTTTGTACCTGGGCGAAGCATTATAGACAATATAGTAGTGGCACAAGAGGTAATGCATTCAATGAATCTGAAAACTGGTAAGAAAGCCTGGATGACCATTAAAGTTGATCTCGAGAAGGCATACGATCGTCTTGAATGGGACTTCATTGAGGAAACCTTAGTTGATGCAGGGTTACCGGATAAAATTGTTTTTCTCATTATGGTTTGTATTCGATCGGCTTCTATGCAAATTATATGGAATGGTGATCTTACAGGGCGATTTCAACCATCCCGTGGGATTAGACAAGGCGATCCCTTGTCGCCATACATCTTTGTCTTGTGCATGGAAAAATTATCGCAGAGCATTTTTGAAGCGGTAGATGTTGGTGATTGGAAACAAATTCGTCTTGCTCGAATTGGCCCAGGACTCTCCCATTTATTTTTTGCCGATAACTTAGTCTTATTCGCGGAAGCATCCGTTCATCAAATGGGGATTATCAGGGACATCTTGTCAAAATTTTGCCTATGGTCTGGGCACCGGGTTAGTGTTGCTAAAACACAAATATGCTTCTCTAAGAACATTACTGCTGATCTTCGCGACTATATTGCTCAGGAGTTTGGGTTTACTGTTGTTTCGGATCTTGGAAAGTACCTTGGGGTACCTCTCCTCCACTCCAGATTCACAAAGGCAACGTATGCCTACCTTCTTGATATGGTTCAAAAGAGGTTGTCGGGTTGGGCGGCGAAGGCCCTATCACTTGCTGGTCGCGTCACCCTTGCGAAGGCAGTACTTCAGGCGATACATGTGTACACCATGCAATCAACTTGGTTACCAAAAGGGCTTTGTAATGACATTGAGCGTCTTATCCGTAGGTTCGTATGGGGTGGAAGCCATAGCACTAGTGCGGTTCCTTTGTTGAACTGGGAGGTTATGAAGCAACCGATGGATCGTGGTGGTTTGGGATTCCGCGATATGGGCAAACAGAATTTCGCCCTTTTGATGAAGCTGGGATTCCAATTAATATGTGATGAGGGCAGCTTATGGGTCAAAATCCTAAAGGCCAAATACCGGTGGATTGGTGTGATGCCGTTGCATCTTCGAAGGGCGCGGTGCTCACGTGTGTGGAAGGGATTATCGAGTATTTGGAATGAAGTACGTTGTGGCATTTGCTGGAATGTCCGTGATGGATTACTCACAGACTTTTGGCAAGATACTTGGCTGGACGGTGAAGGCCCTCTTGCTGCGGCCTGCTTGCATCCGCTGGATATAAGGCCAACTTCAGTCGCTGGAATGGTCACTGCCACTGGGGAGTGGGACTGGCCGGTCCTTGTCCAACTACTACCGGAAAGGGTGTTATTGAAGATTGCCGCGGTACCTCCACCTAATGGTAGCCTTGGGGATGATAATCCAGCTTGGCGATGGGAGACGTCGAGACGTTTTAGCACTAAGTCGGCTTATCAAGCACTGCTACCTAATCAAGGGGAAGCGGATAGGAGTATATGGAAGCTCATTTGGGCGCTAAACGTACCCAAACGGGTGCAAACCTTCTTATGGCTTATGGCGCATGAACGACTTCTCACGAATGTGGAGAGGGTGCGTCGACACATTGCAACGTCTCCCCTCTGCAGCCTTTGCGGAGTGGCTGAGGAAGACATTGATCATGTCTTACGAAAATGTACACGCGCAGAGGAGGTTTGGATGAATCTGGTGAATGTGCAGGATAGGAACATGTTCCGGGTTGCCCCCTTTCGGGAATGGATGCTTGGGAATTTGACTTCGAACGCAGTTGGGATGCACGTAATGAGCCATGGGGGGTGGTTTTCGCCACGACATGTTGGCTCCTTTGGAAAGACCGTTGCAGCCGCATATTTGATGCGAATTATGTGGGTAAACACAACATGAATGTGCAGTGTCGGCTCCTTGCAGCTGAGTTTGCTCAAGTGTGCTGCAACGATCGGAGACGACAGATGGATGTTAGGCCGGTGGTTCACTGGAGTTGCCCACCTCCTGGTTGGATTAAAGCCAACTCGGATGGTGCGATGAATCAGTCTAGTGGACGGGCGTCTGTTGGTGGTGTACTGCGTTTATGTACTGGAAATTGGATACAGGGATTCTTTCGCAAGATAGGCAGCTGTACGGCTTTGATAACAGAGCTTTGGGGCATCCATGATGTACTGATACACGCATGGAGGCTTGGTTTTCGACGGGTGGAGGTGGAATCGGATAGCTTGGAAGCTATTCGGATAGTGACGAAGGCATCTGCAGTCTTGCATGGCCATGGCTTGGTTGCGAC
Organism: Hibiscus tridactylites; assembly: GCA_958450335.1. Taxonomy (NCBI): domain Eukaryota; kingdom Viridiplantae; phylum Streptophyta; class Magnoliopsida; order Malvales; family Malvaceae; genus Hibiscus; species Hibiscus tridactylites. Next base: position 27,434,243 of record OY288277.1, on the reverse strand, counting down.
AATCCTATTGATGCTCGATTGGGATTGGGAGATACAGTTTCGCCATATTCGACGTGAAGGAAACAAGGTTGCTGACGCGCTCGCTTCCTTGGGGCAACGGACTACAGTTCAGGAGCAATCCTTCATGGATCCTCCGGAGTTTATTAGACCTCTCTTAGAGGTGGATCTACATAGCTAGTTTCCTTTATTATTCTGTATTACCGAAAAAAAATAATTGAAGTTTTTAATTGACATATGAATTTACTATTAGTCGAATATGATTAATTGGATTTCACATAAACTAAAATAGAATTTCCACCATCATTTTAATAGTAACAAATAATAATAATAATAATAATAATAATAATAATAATAATAATAATAATAATAATAATAATAATAATAATAATAATTTAAAAATACTAATAACATTACAAAAGTAGAAAGGTCAAACTATGTGCAATTAAAGTAGATGAACTAAATTTCACATTTCACCACTAGAGGAACTAAAACTATTAAGACCGAAAAATAAGGGTTGTTTTACATTGGTTTATAAGAGCTAAACAATTGAAAAGAAACAAGGTGATTGTGTTTCTATGTCTACATATCTTATATCCGTCTCTACGTGTAATAATTTAAAAATGCTTTCCAATTGTTCATACGCCCGGTTAAGTGCTCTATGTAAAAAAAAAAAAAGTAGGGATGTACATTTCACTTGACTTGATTTGATCGAGACATATAATTTTTAAATCGAGTTTGGGTTTAGAATGTAATATATTCGATCCGATTCGAAACTAATAGTATATTTTTTTACTATTTTTTAGGAACATTTGCAATAATGCCTCTAAATTTTTTAACTAAGTTCTTAAACTTGAAATTTTTATAATTAGGTCCCTAAAAATATTTTTTACAATTAGATCCCTAAAATTAATTTTTTTAATAGATCAGGTCGAGTCGATTGAAGTATATAAACTTTGAGCCAGTCGGTCAAGTTTAGATTAATAAAAAATTCGACTCATGCACATCCCTAATTAAAAGAGACTTTAACTTGAAAAAGTCTCCCACTACCAAGCATACTTCAATCTCATACCAAGTTCGTTGAATTAAAGAATAAAATTCTAAATCTTAAATGTTAAGAGTTTGTATTCTAATAATTCGCTCTTGAAGTTTTTTTTTCAACAATGGAAGAACGATGCATGCTTGAGAGGGACTATTTGGACAAGTTTAGAGTGGTTTAGTTAAGTTAGTTAGGTATTGTTTTATTATTTTAAAGTTATTTTTTATTTATTTATGATAATTTTATTATTATTATATTAGTTTAGAGTGGTAGACTCATCCTTTTTCTAATGTAGGATTAGGTTCTTTATTTGTTTCCTATTTAAGGACATTCAAAGTTGATTGATTCACATTGTTATTTCTCTATTATCCATCTACTATGTAAGAGTTATATACAATTTTTGAGATTCGAATTTAAGTTCTTCTTAAGAATTTAATATATATAATCACTTCACCAAATGTTATCGATAATTTAAACTATATTTAAGACTTGTAATTTTTTTAATAGAAGACTTGTAATATTTTAGTCTCATACAATTTAATTATTGTATGGGTGGTATGGCCGTTATAGCAAATTTGTAATACTATTGCAATTGCAAACTGCAATCCAAGTTTATACAAGTCTTTATATGTTATAGTAATTGCCAACTACCAAAAAAAAATATCATATCAATCTAAGAGTAATATATAAATATAATAACATTTTGGACTTGAGTGATATAGTCTAATTCTTATCAAACCCAAAATCTAATTTGATCGAACAAATTAAATTTGATTTTTTTTAAAAAAAAAACATCTACAACTTGAATATTTTAACTAATCTACCTTCACGAATTAGGGTTTTAAAATTCTCTTTAACCTAAGCGCCGTATTCTTTTATTTTTTTATTTTAACTAATCTTTGTTTAAGTATATTCAATCTTTGTTTTTTCTTTTATTTTTCTATTTTTCAATAAAAATAACTCTGGCTTGTGGCATGTTTTCTCGTGTCTTTGACACATTTTTTGTTCATCGTTTGAGTGTTTTTTTCATTTTATCTTTTTCTCATGGTTAGATTTGGCGTCATATCAACTGATTAAAATGGCGCTTATAGTTATCATGCTAGTATTCCCTGCTTTGGACCCTCGCGCTTGAATTAGATACACGCTCACAATCACCGTTTCTTGTTCGTGGTTGTGTTGTGGCAATAATCGTTGTGTCAAGTGCATTCATTTTCATATAGATGTTTTTTATGTTAGTGTTATGATTTTTTATCCTCTATTGTCGATAAATGGTGTTGTTTGTATCGAGTGACAGAGCTATTTGAGGGCCCAAGGGGGCCTAGGCCCAATCACCGATTTTAAATATTTAATAAATATTGGTTTGATTGTAATTTGGCCCCTGTAAAAATAAATATGTAAATTAAAAGGTATAAGAGTTTATTAAATATTTAATCAAATAGGGGTGAATTAAAAGAAGAAGGGCACGTGCATGCAATTTTTTTGGTTTAATAATAATTTAGGTCCCTATAAGTTTAAATATTAGAAAATTATGTCTTGCTCACTTAATTTTGAGTTTAGATACTTAGTAAGCCTTTATAATTTTTAAATTTAATATTTTGGCATCTCTTAATGTTCGATCCTAACATTATTCTTGTTTGTATTTATCTTTTTTTTGAAGCTTTTTGTTGGGTTTATAACATTTTTTATTTTACGGTCTTTTGATAATCTTAAATTACTAGTTTCTTGTTTAAATTTGATGAGTTGTAAGTACAACTTGCGTTCCCTTGTAGGCTGTATGTGGTCTCAGCCTTTTGGCTTTGGTATCTATCCCTATCTAACATCTATGCTTATAGCCAAGTAGGAATTATTAAAGAATTAACAGCTTCCCTCCGTATAACAAAAAAACTTATAATATATACATATATTAATGTTTACGTACGAGGCTGTTGTGTTGGGGACGGCGTTCTAGTTTGGCAGGCTGAGGCTATATCCAAGTGGAAGAGTCTAGAGTGCGCCAAAGCTAAAAAACGACACAATTAAAATGTTAAAAAATATATAATTTAAAATGTTATCTACACCAACTAAAATATTACTGAGAATATTTTTCCACTACAAGTTTCAGAAGTTTTGTATGAGTTTCGAAATTTATTATCAACCCAAAATATTATAAATTAATATAATATTTTAGGTTATAGTCTAAAAATGTTATTCAAATAATTTAAATTATATATTTTCTTAACATTTTAATGGTGCTGTTTTTTAATCGTAAATTAGGTTGGTATGCCCTAGGCTCACCCATAGGCCATAGCTAAGTACCAAAGCGTGAGCAATGAAGTTGAGTGAACCAAGTGTTTGGGAATTGGGATGCTTCTTTTTGTTTCAATGTAAGAAGCTGCCTTTTGCAAATTGCCCTAATTTATTTGCAAGTGGCTTTTGTATATATTAGGCCAGTTTTGGACAAATCTTAGCATGTTTTATCACCATTATTTTTACTAGTACGATTCAGTAAGTACGAGGTAATATTTATAGAAAATATCATTTTAGCCCTTAGATTTTTGTTTCATTTTTATTGGCTATCGAACTGTTATTTTTTGAATTGAATCAATTGGTAGGAAAGGTAACCGATTTTAAATATTTTTTAAAATTCATATTTTCCCAATCTTTATATATTTTTTACATACTTTTTTATTAAATTATATATATATTTTACTTTCCGTAACTGGCATGTATATGCAATTTGATACGTTAGGGGTGATGTTTTTTAATTTTATAAGTGAATTGAACAAATATTACCTTGTAATCACGGTAATATATTAAAAAAATTCATAAGTCAATTAAGAATCATCACACATTCTAATTGATATTCAAAAATAAATGAATAAATGAGATACATAATGATTAAAATTTAAAAACCATAATTTTTATTTATAAAATAATATATATAAAGACGGAGTCAAAAAATTTAGTTTAGGGTGTCACAATTTAAATTTTTTATGAACGTTTTTTAAACTATATGAGAATAAATAATGTGTGCTAATTTTCTTTTAAAGAATGTCAATATTTATTTAAAGTTCAGTTAATTTTATTTGTAACATTATATATATATATATATATATATATATATATATATATATATATTTCTCCAAAACTTTTGGGATGTCACACGGCTAGAATGGCTTCCCCCCATATAGAGCGAGAGAGAGTTTGGGGTAGGAAGGATGTCTAGTCGTTATAACATATTTATTTAATATAAATATTAAATACGATTATTTAAGTATTATTTATAAAAAAAATAAGAGTACAAACTCTTAAATTTATCAGTCAATCGGTTAAGTCTTAATTCAGTTGTCATAATAATAATAATAATAATAATAATAATAATAATAATAATAATAATAATAATAATAATAATAATTATTATTATTATTATTATTATTATTATATCTAAAATTACGTAACTTTGAGCACACTTAAAAATTTAAAAGAAACTGAATAATTTAATGATATTCATTAAAAAATCATTTATGCCACGCCCTACTCCAAATAAATTGAAGTACTTGCAAATGTAAATTTAAAATTGGGCCAAACAAAGTGTCAAGATTGATGGTTGTTTAAAAGAAGTTAGAAACACTAATTAAGCAGAATTTGTTTTTAATGGTGCGGTACCTGCACTTTTGTCAAAAGCAGAAAGGCAAAGGCCATTGCTTAGGACCTTTGGCCCATTTAACTTTATTAAGCATGCCATTGCCAAGTACCAAAATTTAGTGCTTCTTTTGGTGAGTGGGACCTTTATTATAAAGATTATTTTTAGATAATATTAGATTACAAAATCTGATATGTAAAATAAACATTTTTAATAGTTTTAAGGCGATAAAAAAGTAATATCTATTTATAAATATTTTTAACTCTTTGACAATGCACACACTTTGTAGACAAAGGAATTTTAATTTTGTGAGATTATGGGTCGTTTTAAAGAAATATAACCTGACATAACAATAGAGGAGATCAAATGCTTCAGTTGAGTGGCTATTTTTGATCAAACGATAAGAGGAATTGAAAATTCTTAAGGGAATAAGAACATTGAAAAAAAAAGAAGCGTAACGGATGAAGGAGAAAAGCTTAAAAATTATATTGTTTTCATGCACTTCATTTTATGTAATGTTTCTTTCTTGTCATGAAAAAGAAAAGGGAAAATTATTTTAAGACCCTTGGCTTTAAGTATTTTTTTTATAAAAAATTAACACGTGACAATATTAGAGAGTGTTACATGTTTCTGCCACATCATCGTTTATAACCAATAAATTTAAGGCGCATTTAAAAAACGAAAACAAAGTACAAATGATATAAAAAATTTAAAAATAGAGGCACAAATTAAAAATTATGCCAAAATACAAGAGCATTGGTGCCATTATCTCAAAAATATATAATGACTTGTGATTTTATAATATGATTTCATAACCATCGAACATGTTTATAGGTATATAAGAGGTTAATGTACAATAACCCGTGACATTATTATCATTCTTGATCACGTGATTGTACAACACCCTTCGATGGTGGTTCATGATTGCTCTGATGGTAGAGATGGGAGAATTGTTGGTCTGGTGGTCTAGTAGTGGAGATGAGAAAGTTGTTGGTCCACTTTTGGGTTGTGAGGAAGCCTCTTTTATTTAGAGGTGAATTGTGAAACCGATAATTTGATTTTGATATAACTAAAGAATTTAAGGATTAAATTAAAAATGTGAAAACGAATTTTTAAGTCCTCAAACCTCTCTATATGTTTAAAGGAAAATGCCTAAGTTAAAAACTTATATTGTCAAAATTTTTGTAAGTTGTTCTTGAAGCCAAAACAATGTTTTTCGAGTCAGCATTTCGGAACGGCCTAAGGCGGTTCGAAACACTTTTGAAACTGTGAACTCATGTTTCAGAACGGGTATCGAAACAATTTCAACACTGTGAACCCTTGTTTCGAAATAGGTTTCGAAACGGCTTAAGAACATCGAGACACCGTATCCAAACGACATCCAATGTTTTGAAACGGTATTCAAATCAGATTTAAATAATATGACCGTTGAAAGTTTTTAACTGATTTTCACAAGTTGTTAAGGCGTATCGAAACGATTTTAAGTCGTTTCGGTACAGGCCTTGATAGTAGCTAAAATGTTTTGAAACGAGTTTCAAAATGGCTCTTAGCGTATCGAAACAAGCTTAACTGTTTCGATACAGGCTCTTTAATGCACCCCAACGACTCTTTCTATTTTGGTCTGTTTCGAAACAAGGTCGGGCGTTTCGAAACGGTTGGTTGTAGACTGCATTTATGGAGGGAAGATAACATCCCCAACGGCTCTATTGATGAATGCAACAACCACAACGGCTAGAATTCAATGAGAAGGTATAAAAGGGACCTCTAAAAGCTTCAACAACAATTATTGATCCAAAAGAAAACATCCAAACATCAAATTCAAGCATTTGTGCCTAAATCCCATTATTGTCTTGTAACCCTAATTGTATTTTTCATTCTTATCATTTTAATTGGGTTGAGTGCTTGTAATTGGGCTACATTGTGTATTGAGAGATACTTGTTTTAGCCAACAACTTCTTTGTTTCTATTGTGTGAGGATTGGGTCAAATTTTGGGTAGAAAATTTGACCGAAATTGTAACAGTTACCTCCTTAGCCTAGAAAAGGGGAAGAGCAATTAGTGGAATTGTTGAAAATCCTTAGTGAAGCTAAGGTAGTGGATGTAGAGTTCGATTGGATTTTGAACCACTCTAAAATTCTTTGTCTACCATTTTTATTTGTCAATTTCATCTTCAAAAACTTTAAAAATCCAATTCACCCCCTCTTAGTTTATTTCGATCATTCTATCCACTCAACAATTGGTATCAGAGCCTACCTCTTTGAAGGATTAACAACCACAAGAGGATTTCCTAGGGAAAGTGTGATCATCCAAAAATTAAGATATAGCATCTACCTCCGAATCTAGCATATACGAGTCTCAATCCACTACAAAACCGCCTTTCTTCAATTTTGACAACTATCCGTTTTGGAAAAATCGGATGCGCCTCTTCATCAAGTCCAATGATTACTTGGTTTGGGATGTCATTGAAGATGATCCCTACATTCCATTGAAGCAAGATAATGAAGGAATGATGGTTCTAAAAAAACATGGAGATGAGTGAAGAAGAGAAGAAGAAGATCCAAATAAATGACAAAGCTCTTCACATGCTCTTTTGTTCTTTCGGTTCGGACATCTACTCCAAAGTCTCCTCCATTGAGAGTGCCAAGGAAGTGTGGGATACTCTTGAGACCACCTATGAAGGAACCAATGATGTGAAGGAAACCAAGCTTGGAATTCTCAATCTTAGCTATGAGAATTTCAAGATGGAGCCCGACGAAACGGTGTCCAAGATGTTTGATCGCTTCTCAACCATAGTCAATGGGCTTAAAGGATTTGGAGAGACTATTCCGGAAGACAAGCTTGTCCGGAAGCTACTCTACTCACTTCCCGAATCTTGGGATGGGAAGAGAACCACCATCATAGAGGCCAAAACTTGAAGACTCTAAAACTTGATGAGCTAGTGGGTTCTTTCCTTACTCATGAGATTATGAAGCAAGGAATGGAAGAAGAAAAGAAGAAGGAAGAGAAAATAGTAGAGAAGCTAGAGGTGGAAAAGAAGAAGAAAATGGGAATAGCTCTCAAAGCTTCATTACTTGAGGAGAGCTCTTCTAGTGAGGAGGATGAGTTAGAAGAATTGGCTATGATAGCCAAAAGATTCTCACGCTTCATGAGGTCCAACCGAGGAAGGAAAATTCAAAGAAAGATGGACTTCAAAGGTAAAAACAAAGAAGAAGTGAGAGATCAAATCATTTGCTTCGAGTGCAATAAGCCCGGTCACATTCGTTCGGAGTGCCCTCAACTCAAGAAGAAGGGCTTTGAGAAGAAGAAGAAGAAGAAGCTCAAAGCCAAGCTTGCTACTTGGAGTGATGAGGAGTCACCCGAGGATGACGAACAAGAAGTGGCCAACCTTTGCCTCATGGCACTTGAGGAGGATTCCTCCATGATAACCTCTAACTCATCATCTTTAGATTTTACATATGATGAATTAAATGATGCATATGATGAGTTGCAAGAGGTTTATGATGAGTTGTGAAAATGTATACCTAAATAATCTTCTTTCTTAATGCAATAGTGAACACCAAAAGGTGATAGGTGAGCTTAACAAGCTCAAAGAGTCTTTAAAATATGTTGGTAATGTGAAGCATGAAAAAGGTGAATATTCTAAAACAAACCAACCTAGAAGAAACACTAATAACTACAAACAAAGTAGCTTTCCTAGACATAGTAGAACTAAAAAGATTAGAAGTGTATGAGTTCCTAAGGAACTTGTAAAATCTAATAATATTGTTGCTATGTCACCTTGGATTCCTAAGGGAACCAAGCTATTTGGAGCTAACACTCGTGCACCCAAAATGATTTGGGTACCAAAAACAAAAGTTTAATATCTTTGTTTGTAGGGGGAGCATTGCTACAAGGCCAAAGCACAAAGTCAAAACTCATGGTACCTTGATAGTGGATGCTCAAGGCATATGACCGGAGACAAGAGTAGATTCATGGATTTAAAGCAAAAGTGGAGGAGTGGTGACATTTGGTGACAACTCCAAAGGCCACATTAAATGTATTGGCTCCATAGGTAATCACTCTACCATTCTTATTGAAAATGTCTTGTATGTCGATGGTCTTAAACATAATTTGTTGAGCATAAGCCAATTATGTGATAAAGGATTTAATGTTTTATTTGATAAAAATGGATGCAAAATTGTTGACATTAAATCTAATAACATTATGCTCATAGGTCATCGCATAGGTAACATTTACATGGTGCATCTAGATGACATACATACATCCCATGCATGTTTAGTAGCTCAAAATGAAAATGATGCATGGTTATGGCATATGAAACTAGGACATGCTAGCATTAGTGTTTTAGAAAAATTAGTTTCCCTTGATCTAGTTAGAGGTTTACCCAAGATTAAGTTCTCAAACGATAAAATTTGTGATGCATGCTCAAAGGGTAAACAACATAAGTCATCCTTTAAATCCATTAATGATGTTTCTACAAGTAGGTGTTTACAACTTATCCATATGGATTTATTTGGGCCAATTAGGACTATGAGCTTGGGTGGTAAATCTTATGCATTTGTTCTTGTTGATGATTTTTCTAGATTTACTTGGATTCTATTTTTAAGTACTAAAGATGAGGCTTTAGAAAAATTCATCACGTTTTCAAAACTAACCCAAAATGATCTTGAACTTAGAATTTCACATATTAGAAGTGATTATGGAACCGAATTTCAAAACTTAGGGTTTAAAGAGTTTTTAAATGAAAATGGTATTAGCCACAATTTTTCGGCTCCTCGAACTCCTCAACAAAATGGGGTAGTTGAGAGGAAAAATAGAACTTTACAAGAAATGGCTAGAACCATGCTTTGTAAAAAAACAATTTACTTAAATATTTTTGGGCGGAAGCCACAAACACCGCTTGCTACACTGTAAACCGAGTAATGATTAGGCCAATTTTAAAGAAAACACCTTATGAGATTTTAAAATCTAAAAAGCCTAACATTAGCTATTTTCATCCTTTTGGTTGCAAGTGTTTTGTTTTAAATAATGGAAAAGACAACTTAGGTAAATTTGATGCAAAAAGTGATGAAGTTATTTTCATAGGATATTCTTTAACCTCTAAAGTCTATCGTGTATTTAATAAGAGAACTTTAGTGGTAGAAGAATCTATATATGTTGTATTCGATGATAACCTCCTTCCAAGGAAGGATTCTTGTGATGATGATGATGTAGGAATCATAAATGCCTTTGATGGAGGACAAACTTCAAAGGATGATGAGATTCCAACAAAAGAAGAGGACACACAAGATCCACCCCTTGAAGCCTTGAAGGACTTGGCTCTTGAGGAAAAGGAAGTGAGCTACCCAAGGGAATTCAACTATGTCAAAGATGGTGAAATCTTGGGTGATCCATCCAAGGGGGTAACCACTAGATCTTCTCTTAAACTTATGAATCATATTGCATTTATCTCATGCATAGAGCCTAAGAATATAAAAGAAGCATTGAAAGATGATTTTTGGATTATGGTTATGCAAGAAGAGTTAAAACAATTTGAGAGAAGTAATGTTTGGACATTAGTTGATAGGCCTAATAATCAATCTACTATAGGAACTAAATGGGTCTTTAGGAACAAACTAGATGAGAGTGGTAACATTGTGAGAAATAAAGCTAGACTAGTAGCACAAGGTTACACTCAAGAAGAGGGAATAGATTTTGATGAAACCTATGCACTCGTAGCTAGAATGGAAGCCATTAGGATGTTACTTGCATATGCATGTTATCATGATTTCAAGCTTTTTCAAATGGATTTTAAAAACGCATTTTAAATGGTTTTATAAATGAGGAAGTGTATGTGGAACAACCACCGGATTTTGAAGACTCAAAATTTCCAAATCATGTTTTCAAACTCACTAAAACTCTTTATGGTTTAAAACAAGCTCCTAAAGCTTGGTATGAAAGACTTTCAAACTTTTTAATTGAAAAAGGTTTTGAAAAAGGTAAGGTGGACACTACACTTTTCATAAAAAGGTATAAAAATGACATCTTAGTAATACAAATTTATGTTGATGATATTATTTTTGGTTTTACTAACGAATGTCATTGCAAAGAGTTTGCTAAGCTAATGCAAGGTGAATTTGAGATGAGCATGATGGGGGAGCTCTCATTCTTTTTGGGACTCCAAATCAAGCAAAGGAAGGATGACACCTTCATCAATCAAGCAAAGTAAATCAAGGATATGCTCAAGAAGTTTGGCTAGGAGAATGCAAAGCTTCAAGCCATACCTATGAGCTCATCTACAAAGCTTGACAAGGATGAAGGAGGTAAGAGTGTTGACTCTAAGCTTTAACGTTCTATGATTGGATCATTGCTTTACCTTACCGCAAGTAGACCGAATATCTTGTTTAGTGTTTGCTTGTGTGCTAGGTTTCAAGCTAGTCCTAGAGAGTCTCACCTTATAGCCGTTAAGAGAATCTTTAGGTACCTTAGAGATACTTCTTGTTTAGGTCTTTGGTACCTTAGAGACTCCATCTTCAACCTTCATGCTTATTCGGATGCGAATTATGGGGGGTGTAAAATCGATAGGAAGAGTACTTTGGGAACTTGTCAATTCCTAGGTAGTATGCTCATATCTTGGTTCTCTAAGAAACAAAATAGTGTAGCCTTATCTACCACCGAAGCCGAGTACATATCCTTAGGGAGTTGTTGTGCTCAAGTCCTTCGGATGAAGCAACAACTCTTAGATTATTGTATTAATGTTGAAACCATACCCCTTAAGTGTGATAACACTAGTGCCATATGTTTGACAAAAAATTCCATCCAACACTCTAGAACCAAACATATAGAAATAAGGCATCATTTCATTAGAGATCATGTCCTTAAAGAAGATGTTGTTATAGAGTATGTTGACACCTTAAATCAATTAGCGGACATCTTTACAAAACATTTAGATAAAGAGCGTTTTTGGTCCCTTAGGAGAGAGTTAGGTCTAAATAGCTTATCTTGACCTTTTAGGGCCTCTTTTGTGCTTAAAATTGCTTGATCTTGTGAAATGCCATGTTTATGTGTTTTTACTCCTAATTTTATCATGCTTATAGTTAGGGGGAGTATGTTTATGTTTACACATGTTATTCCTGCTCATTCATGTCATTCATGCAAGTTAGGCCTTCAAAATTTTCATTTTTCTGCACTTTTAGAGCCTCATATGCACTTCCAGGCCCAGGTGTATCAAAACGGGTCCAACTGTTTCAATACAGGTGCCTTAAAATTATATCTGAGAGATGGGTGTTTCGAAACGCCTTCAAAGGGTTTCGAAACATTTTTGCTATTGCCAAGGGGTGTATCGAAATGTGTTTCGATACGAGTCAACGTGAGATTCGATACGGTCAAAGACGTATCGAAACGGCCAGCTGGACTTGAAAAGTCAGTCAACTTTCGGTGCCTGCATTTCGAAACGGTCAAAACCTATTTCGAAACGGGTTAGCGGACAGATTTAAAGAGGGCTTTTAATGATAAAGTTTCACTTTAATTAAAACACCCTCAAACCCTAAAAACCCTAAATCAATTTTTTCTTATAAAAACCCTCTAAACATTATTGTTTTTCATCAAATCTTGAGGGATTTTACTCTTAAATACAAGTCTAAGCAAGCATCAACAATTTTGTGCAAGGATTTCCATCTATTCATCCAAAATCTCAATTTAAGGTATATTTTCATCTTTTTCTTTTTCCTTAAATTTGTATTCGAATCCTAGGTTAGAAAATTTTAATTTTATATAGTTTATGTGTTTTGATACTTGGGTTTTTCAAATCTTGTGAAATTTTTTCAAAATCTTAAAAAATTTTATTCGAATATATGTTTTTTCATTCGTATTTTTTTCTATTTTTTTAATTGTTTTTCTCTTAATTTTTTTGTTTTTTTTGTTTTGTATCTTTGTTCTTAAAAATTTGTTTTTAAACCTAAGTGAGATTTGCCATTTGATTGAATTAAGGAATTTCATGCATACACTTCAAATTTATTTTAAATTGCTTGCTTTATGTTTTTAGGATTTTTTCAATGGATCCTGCTAACAAGAAACGTACGGCACCTCAATCGGGTGAAGGTTCAAATCAAGCCGTTATCCGTCCCAACCTTACTCAACTTTTTCTCAAGAGTCTCAAAACTACAGCGATGAGGGAGCGTTTCCAATATGTCAAGACGTTTTCCGTTCGTCGTGAGCGAGTTGTTGACATGTCGTTTCTTGACTCCGATCGCTTTCTTTTTCGTTATCTCCACCGTTTACAAGAATGGAGCTTCTTTGGTTTCTTGGATATCCCGGATATTTGCTACAAGCACATGGTTCTTCTCTTCTACTCAAATTCTCAACTCATCAACAATGAAGACAACTCCGAAGTTGTTCGCATTGAGTCTCAGATCTTGGGGAATAAGATTGTCATTGACATACCTTACTTAGAGACTACCTTTGGTCTTAAGAATGAAAGAATCGAGAGTGAGACTCATTTTGGTTCTCACACCGGTTCAGTGCTTGCCTTGGATGCTCACGATAGGTTCCTCCACTTGATGGTCTCATGGTTTATTCGCCCCTCCGGAGGTAAATTCTCTCACGTTCGTCAAGTAGATTATTTTTGGCTTGAATGTTTTCGTCAAGGAAAGCGCCCTAATCTTGTCAAGATCATGTTTACCGAGATGGTGAATAATGTCAAACTCTGTGAAACCGATGCGCTCAAGTCTTTCACTTATGAGACTATTTTGAGTTATATATTTGGAGAGCTTAATCTTGATTGCACCTATGACTCACCGGAACACCGCAAGCAAAAACTTGGTGAATCTTCTCTCTGCAAGTCCGTATTTCGTTACATTAACAATGGCCAATGGGAACGTGTTGATAGGGAAGCACCTCCACCTCAAGTTGAACCTCATCCACAAGCTCCGATTGCTAACAATGAAGCTCTCACGGCTTTTCTTACCGAGCGGTTCAACACATTGAACACTAACATGTCTAGGGGTTTTGGTGCTATCAATACTCGCTTGCAATCCGTAGAGGATCGTCTCCTTGCAAATGAGAATCGACTCACATCCCTTGAGAACCAACATCAATCTATGGACATGTCCTTCTCCACCTTTTATGGCCAATGGATGGATTTTCGTCGCTCTCAAGCTAAGGACAATGATGATTCCATGGATGATGATGGTGACGACGACGAGGCTTAGGATTCTCATGTCATCTCATATTAGTTATTCATATTAGGACTAAGATTGCATCTTTATTTCCTTTATATTTCATGATCCTATTCTTTGCTTATTTTGTTTGGGATTAAGCTTTGAACTTATTGTTTAAGATTTATGTTTTGGATATTTGAATTCTATTAATTAATATTATGTTGCTTATTGCTTATTGATTATTGCTTTTAACCTTATCGCTTCTCTTTGAGCCTTGTTTATTATTTTTGATCTAACAAAAAGGGGGGAAGTAATCTAAGAGCCAAAATTCGTTTTAAGTGTTTTTAAGTTTTAAAAACTTGGATTTAAAGTTTTTTTAAAACTTAAAAAACCCATCTTAAATTGAGGGGGAGTTAGAATGTATTCAAAATTTTCAAAACTCTTATAAATTCTAACTTTGGTTTTGTTATATCAAAAAGGGGGAGATTGTGAAACCGATAATTTGATTTTGATATAACTAAAGAATTTAAGGACTAAATTGAAAATGTGAAAACATTTTTTTAAGTCCTCAAACCTCTCTATATGTTTAAAGGAAAATGCCTAAGTTAAAAACTTATATTGTCAAAAAATTTCTAAGTGTTCTTGAAGCCAAAACAGTGATTTTCGAGTCAGCGTTTCGGAACGGCCTAAGGCGTTTCGAAACACTTTTGAAACTGTGAACTCATGTTTCGGAACGGGCATCGAAACGGTTTCAACACTGTGAACCCTTGTTTCAAAATATTTTTCAAAACGACTTAAGAACATCGAGACACCGTATCAAACAACATCCAATGTTTCAAAACGGTATTCAAATCAGATTTAAATAATATGACCGTGGAAAGTTTTTAACTGATTTTCACAAGTCGTTAAAGCGTATCAAAACGATTTCAAGCCGTTTCGGTACAGGCCTTGACAATAGCTAAAATGTTTCGAAACGAGTTTCGAAACGGCTCGTAGCGTATCGAAACAAGCTTAATCGTTTCGATACGGGCTCTTTAATGCACCCCAACGACTCTTTCTATTTTGGTCTGTTTCGAAACAGGGTCGGGCATTTCGAAACGGTTGGTTGCAGACTGCATTTATGGAGGGAAGATAACATCCCCAACGGCTCTATTGATGAATGCAACAACCAAAACGGCTAGAATTCAATGAGAAGGTATAAAAGGGACCTCTAAAAGCTTTAGCAACAATTATTGATCCAAAAGAAAACATCCAAACATCAAATCCAAGCATTTGTGCCCAAATCCCATTATTGTCTTGTAACCCCAATTGTATTTTTCATTCTTATCATTTCAATTGGGTTGATTGCTTGTAATTGGGCTACATTGTGTATTGAGAGATACTTGTTTTAGCCAACAACTTCTTTGTTTCTATTATGTGAGGATTGGGTCAAATTTTGGGTAGAAAATTTGACCAAAATTGTAACGGTTACCTCCTTAGCCTAAAAAAGAGGAAGAGAAATTAGTGGAATTGTTGAAAATCTTTAGTGAATCTAAGGTAGTGGATGTAGAGTTCGATTAGAACTTGAACCACTCTAAAATTCCTTGTCTACCATTTTTATTTGTCAATTTCATCTCTAAAAACTTTAAAAATCCAATTCACCCCCTATTGGTTTATTTCGATCATTCTATCCACTCAACATGAATATTCCCTTATAAGGGAGAGAGGGAGAACTGCGAAGGCATGTTCGTACAAGGAGAAAACACTCTCAACTTTGCCAATCGAATTTTCTAATTTTCCACTATCATCGCTCAGTATGAGTGTCTGGCCACCGTTGGGACGACGAGTGAGGATTGTAGGTCGACCACCACTTGGTCTTAGGCAACCGTGTCACCTCCTTCGTCAGGTTTGGAACGACGAGCAAGGTGTCGACGTTAATCTCCGATGTTCGATATGTTCTTGTTTTCTTTCTATTTTGCAAGTTCAAGCTTGGCCATTCACCTTTATGGATTGGATTGGGTTTGGGAATAGGGTTTGGAGAGGCAGGATCATTCGGTGTTTGATGATGGTTCAATTATAGAAAAATAGGGTTTGGATAGAAGGTTCATCTATTTGCTTAAGGATAAGCTTCGAGGTTTATGGATTAAGGTTATTGTTTGCTTGGTGTTTTCAACAAGGTAGTTTTAGATGGAAGGGCAATTTGCTCTAATTTATGGTCTGATATGGTTTTTCCAATGAGTTTCAGAGAAAGGTGATTTCGGGTGTTCTCAAGGTGATTTATAAAGGGGCCGAGTTAGGAAATTTTGACTGGGTGCAAGAATGTGACCTTCATAGTAAATGATTTGAGTGTGGATGTAATGATGATTTATTTTCTATGTTTTGTGTTGCAACAAAGAAGAAATGTGAATAAGTTGTAGGGAATTGGTTATTCAAGGAAGATGATGACAAAGGATGTTGATGAGTGGGTTGCATACAAGCGTAGTGGGCGAACGAGGTTGTGGCCTTTCCAGGGATATGAGGGCTCATTTCCCGATAGGTACAGGAAGAATGTCGAAGACATTCCCTAGCTCTCATCAACATGGGTCTCACATGTTTTATTTTTTAATTAGACTATGATTATTGAAGTTACCCCTTTGCCGACTTACTGTTTTACCCTTAATGAAGTTAAGGCTCTTTTATCAGTTCAGGGTTTTTTTAGAAGAGCTTTAACAGAGAACTGCTTGCGTTGCGTTGAAGGTGTTTGGTGAAATCCTTGATGGGTAGCTATGGTAGTGGATGTTGGCTTTGGTTAGAAATCAGAACCACTCTAAACCGTGTGTTAATTTTGTCTATCTTTTGCTTCCACCACAAACACCAAAAAATCAATCTTCTCCACCACTTGACAAGCAATTCAGTTGAAGGATATCGAGCCTAACAGAAGAAATAAGAATGTGATCATATAAACTTCAAAGAATAGAAGTGTTAAAAGAGCCTTACAGAGGAAGAACGAGGTTTGTAATCCTATCTCATACAAGAAGACAAGGTCCTACTCAGCCTTGCTTGTTGCTGATGCGGAACAAGAAGCAGAGGTAGTGTCACCTATAAAGACACCTGAGATATCAGTGCAGGCTGCTGAGCAGCCTCGCCGGGAGTAATGAAACTCTTAGCTTGGAACTGTCAGAGGCTTGGGAACCCCGAGACAGTTCAAGCTTTAGGGCAAGCTGTGGCCTCAAAAGATCCTTTGGTCTTATTTTTAAGTGATACTAGACTACACATGAATAAAGCTGAAGAATTAAGAAGGCGTTTGGGTATGCATAGTAACATTGTTGTTGAGAGGGGGGATGACTGCATGGGGTTGCTCCTATTATGGAAAGATCAAGTGACTGTGAATTTGCTATTATTTTCTAGAATGCATATAGATGTGGTAATTGAAGAGGGCAAAGAGAAGTTCAGATTTACTGGTATATATGGGAACTGGAACATGATTAGGAAACAGGAGGATTGGGATTTTTTAGAAATAATTGTTTTGATATAATAATTGAAAAATGTTTTAGACTAAATTGAAAAGAATTTAAAATATGTTTTTAGTAAAAAAAACAACTTGAAAATGTGTTTAAGGGTTTTACAAGGCTTTGGAATGATTTAAAGTGCATTTAAAGTAGTCAAAATCATGTTTTAATTGTAATCGTATCGATACCCTTTAGGGTTTTAACTACAGCGATTTTCCAGTAGCCAAAACCTGTATCGATACGGCTAAGCATATCGATACGGTGTGCTTTTAAATAGCCAACAACTAGTTCGCGTACCGATACGGTTGTATTGCGTACCGATACGCCCAACTACCCCCAACGGTCTTTTAAATTGCAGGACCGTACCGATACGCTTACTATGCGTATCGATACACACCAGCTAAAGTGTTCAACGGCTACTTCCTTATCGGGACCGTATCGATACGGTTTGAGAAGCATCGATACGCCAAGCTGCAGAACTGCATTTATAGTGGGAAATAAAGGCTCCAATGGCTCTAATCCAACCCTAACGGTCCTCAACGGCTACAAACTCAATTTGGAGTATAAAAGGGACCTTCAAGCATCAAGAGAGGGTTAATGCTTCAATTGTAACAACATTATGATGTCAAATTGTCTTTAGAGCTAATTTGTATATTTTTTGTATAGACAACACTTGTGAGCTTAATTGTCAAATTTGCTCAAGTGTATAGATTTTGGGTGAGTGCTTAGAATTACAAACATGTACCTATTAGAGGGATTTCTAGTTTTCTTTGAATTTCTCTTTTAAGAGAGTGCTTGATCAAGCTTTGGGTAAAAAGCTTGATCGTTGTAACGGTTTCCTCCTAACCCGAGAAAAGGGAACGAAATTCTTAGTGAATTTGGTTGAAATCCTTTGTAGGAAGCTAAGGTAGGGGATGTAGGCTTTGGGTTAGAAAGTCGAACCATTCTAAATCTTTGTGTTCAAATCTTACATTTTTAGCTTCCACAAAACACCCAAAAATCCACTATTCTTCACACTTGACAAGCATTTCAGTTGTGACCATCGAGCTCAACAGATTTGTTAGACAGTTTGAGAACCAAATCAGACTTGCCTTGGCGTGTAGGTGGAGATATGAATGCATTTTTGGATATGAATGAAAAGGTGAGAGAAAGAATAAAGCCAAAGGTGAAAATAGATGAATTCGTGGATGCTTTAAGTAGAAATGATCTATGGGATTTTAGACCAAGAAATGGATGGTTCACTTGGCACAGTGGGGATACAATGGAGAACCATGTAAAAGGAAGATTGGACAAGTTTATGAGTACTACACCTTGGCTGCATAAATATGGGTAATGTGATGTAAATTCTGAGTTTACACTGGCTTCATATCATTGTTTTATTTTGATGGATACTAATAGACAACCTAGGAGATATGGTAGACATGATGATTATTTTAAGTTTGATATTTGTTGAGAGAGTGACGAAAGATGTAAGGAAAATGTGGAGCTCAATTGTATTAGTTCTTTTGGTTCTATCCTGAATAAATTTAAATGTGTTGGTTATGGGTTGCAACAATGGCATAATAAAAGAAAAATGAAAGAAGTCAGGAGAAAAAAAAAATTACAAGACAAAATTAAATTTTTACTACAAGAAAACATCTCTGAAAACAATGTGATTGAGCTTAAAGCAAAAAAAAGAGACTCAGAATCTTGAAAGACAAGGACGAGACTTATTGGAGACAAAGGTCCATAATCAATGATTAAGGGAAAGGGATGGGAATACTGATTTTTTCCCTGCCAGGACTAATGGTAGAAAAAAAATACTATTAGTGGATTACTTGATAGTGAAGGTAATTGGCAAGATGGAGAAGAAAAAATTCTTGAGGTGGCTAAATTTTTTTTCTCAACCATGTTCTAATCCAATAGAGGTGAATCTTCAAGCTTGATCCTAGAATTTATCAAAAACTTCATAACATCATAGATGAATGCCAAGCTTTGTTCTGGATTTACAGTAGAAGAAGTCAAACATACTTTTCTTCAAATTCACTTCAAAAAAGCCCAAATATTGATGACCTTCCATCATCTTTCTTTCATAAATTTTGATCTCTTATTAGTGTTGAGTTTGTTAATCTTTGCTTAGACTTACTTGTTGGTAAGGTAAACATGAGTGAGGCCAATAAGATTGTAATTGTCTTAATACCAAAAATAGTGAACCCTAACCAAATGAAATAATATAGGCATATCAGCCTTTGTACTATCATATATAAAACTTGCTCTGAAGTTTTGGTCAATAGGTTAAAACCTTTTATGCCTATTTGTATTGATGAAAATTAGAGTGCTTTTGTTCCTAATAAATTGCTTACTATTAACATCTTAGTTGCTCATGAATTGTTGCAATATCTTAAAGGCTCTAAAAATGACCTTAATAAGGGGCTGCAATTAAACTAGATACAAAAAAACTTATGATAAGGTCAAATAAAACTTTCTATGTGATGTGATGGCTAAGATGAATTTTGATTCAAAATGGATTAATTTAATTATGTCATGTGTTTGCTTTGTGTCTTATTGTATTAGAATTAATGGTAACTTTCAGAGAGTTTTAGGCTTGGCAGAGGGTTGAGGTAGGGGACCTCTTGTTCTTAAGGGTGTTTAAAATTACCCGACATGAACTACCTAATCATAAATAATCGGGTATTTACCCAAAAAAATTCTATCCAGGACAGGCATGGGTCACAAAATATGAAATTTTTTGGTACCTGATTACTGTTGGTACTAGGTTCCTAATTTTTTTATTTTATTAGATTGTTTAATATTTTTACCTTAAAATTATATTTAAATCTCTAAATTTATTCTATATTTGTATTATATGCTTTTATGTTTTAATTTTTTTAAAATATATATATATATATATATTAATTGATGAATATGTAAGATTCGAAAAAAATATGAACTTTTAATATTTTTTTCTTTAAAAAATATGAGATTAAAAAAAATCACGATCGAGATTAATATTTTTAATGTCTTTTTATGGTTATAAACTTCAAATGATTAATTTTTTTGTTTGGATCATGTGTTATGAACTTTTAAATATATATTTTTAATTTTAAAATAAAAAAAATAACAAAAAAATGTGAACCGAGTACCCAGGTTTAACAGGTAGCCGATTTTAGGGTACTAGGTACTCACGGGCTAAGACACGGGCCGACAAATACGATACATGATGGTCCGGATACCTGATTTTTCGAGTACCCAAATTTGAACACCCCTATTTGTCCCATATTTGTTTATGTTTTGTACACAAAAATTATCTGCTTTATTGCTAAAACAACAGGCGGAGGGTAGAATTAAAGGGGTGAGAGCTGATATATCAGGGCCAAAAGTGAATCACTTGTTATATGCTGATAAATAAGGGTGTTCGCGGTTAACCAAAATACTATAACGGTTAACCTATAAGTTATGTTCTTAGTGCAAAAGTTATATGTTCTTAATGTAATTAGAGGGAAAATGCATAAAGAATGTTTCTAAGAATGCATAGAAAATTAAGGACTCATCCTTAATGGTTAACCAACGGTTAACCATGAACACCCCTACTGATGATAGTCTACTCTTTATCAAAAACTTAGTACAAGAAGCTGGCAGGTTAAAAAAATTAAAAGTATATGAAGACTCTTCTGGGAAAAACGTAAATGTGAATAAATCTTATATATACTTTAGTAATGGCATAACAGATTAGAGCAAGGCTGATATAATAGAAATTCTGGATATGAGGGAAGAACAAGATGTGGATATTTACTTAGGGCTTCCTTTGATTGTTGGCAAGAACAAAATTGAAGTACTTGGATTTTTGTTTCAGAAAGTGGATAAAAGAGTTAGATCTTGGATCAAAAATCTTTTGTCCTATGGGAGTCGAGAGGTTATGTTAAAGGCAGTAGCTCAAACTCTTCCTACCTATGCAATAGGATGCTTCTTTCTCCCAGAATGCATAATTAATTTTATTGTTTCAACCATAAGGTCCTATTGGTGGTCTGAGAGATCAAATGAAAGAGGATGGCCACATGTAGCTTGGCAAAAACTTTGTAGGCCAAAAGAGTTTTGAGGCATGAGCTTTAGAGATCTCAAAACTTTTAATCAGGCTTTGCTTGCTAAACAAGTTTGGAGGTTACTTAAGAACAAAGATTCCCTTTGCTACAACGTTCTCTCTGTAAAATACTTTCCCCACTGCTCGGTGCTGGAGGTAAAAATTAGTGACAAACCACTCTTTATTTGGAGTAGTATCCACAAAGCTAAAGAGATTTTCAAGTCTGGGTTCCATTGGAGAATTGGGATGAATAATAAGATAAAAATGCTTTAGGAAAATTGGGGAGGGGATTCTCAAGTTACTTTATCTGGAAACTATATGGAAAGCCCTCTGCAACCTATTGTTTGTGGGGAATTTATGAAGATGAATACGTCTGAATGGGATGAAAGGAAAGTAAGACAGATTTTCAGTCCCGAAGATGCTGATTTGATTTTAAAGTGCCCTATTGCGCCTGTTGGTGAAGATATTCTTATTTGGGGCTACCATTCTTCTGGTGTTTATAGTACAAAATCTGAGAATAGTTGGCTTATGAAACAAAATGAGTATGAATGCGATATGTCCCCCATTTGGAAAGTAATTGCTAAGCTCAAAACTTTGCCTAAAGTTAAAATTTTTGGGTAGAGATTAAGACATGAAGCCTTTCCAGTAGGACAAAAGCTAGCAGCTGCTTCATTTGGCCCTGGTTTATGCTCTATGTGCAAATTTGAACTGGAAACTTGTTTGCACGCCTTTTAAGATTGTGCGATTTTAAGAGAAGTATTTGATCTGTGTGATTTCTCTACCTTGCCGCCTATAAATCCTGTTAACTCTTGTAAGGAATGGCTTGAACAATGTGTCCAGAATATGAATGGAGAGCATTTTACTTTGTTTCTTGTTTTGCTACAGATTATCTTGCTGCTCTTGATCCACATTTACAACATGTTCCTTGTAACATGTCTAATAAATGGTGCTGCCCTCTTGAAGGTGTCTTTAAAGTCATTGTTGAAACTTGAAACAGGGGCTGCATCCTTTGGGGGTGGCTCGTGACTCTCATGGACTGCAATCTGCTGAAACAACCGAGGCCTGGGCATTTGTTGAAGGCATCAAGATGGTGGTCGAAAATGGCTGGGATCGAGCCATTGTTGAGGGTGATTCATTGTCGATTGTGAATCGGATACACTCCACTAGCCAAGACTTGTCTATTGCTGCAGTTATACTAGCCGAGGCCAAGGACCTGCTCTTACAGCATCCCTCCATTTGTATTGCCCATGTTAACCGTGAAGCAAATCGAGCAGCTCACTCTTTAGCTCATTGGATTTTCAATTGTAACGAGGACTTTATTTTCTCGTTTGATATGCTTGATTGTATTACTTCTTACATTGTTGATGATGTGATTTTTAGGTAAATGGAACCAACCTTTTACTTAAAAAAAGAATAGTCCCTTATAAGGGATTGGAAAGGGTGCGGACACATGTTAAATGGGTTGATACGTGTCCTTGGTGAGTTGTCGTGGCTTGATCATTGATATGGACCACATGTATCACCACGTGGTTTGGGGTAGTGTTCGCATATTAAGTTCGTGGAGATATTTGTGTGTCTTGAAGATTCACTCATGGGAGATTCGTGTGTTGGTGGTTCACGTGTACTAACAATCATCATCTAAATACTCAAGTCGGCATAAAACGATGGGAAAGCAATCAAAAGAGGGAAAACAGAAGATAGTTTAAATGTGACTAAACTAGTTACAATACAAAGTAAACTTTTTTATGGCGTATTCGATAATTAATTAAACATATATAACTTTTTATATAATTACACATTTCCAACCCTTAATTAATTCATGATAGGATAATTTTTTTAAATTAATTTAATTCATTTACAACATCTATCGTTTCATCCCTCTAAATTAACTTATAATTATACTAATATATTTTGTTTTAATATATAAACAAGTCGATGACGTATGACATGATGCATGGCAAAAGAACACATAAGAGTGATCAGTCTTGATATGTGAAAAGTAAGCAAATTTGATCCACTTGGATTATAAACTTTTAGGACGTGCATGTGATGTGCATTTGCGTTAGTCGTGGACCAAGTAATCCCTTTCAATTACTATTATTAATTATTATTATTTCCCTTCCCCTTAAAGTATAGTACACTAATGAGTTGTATTAGCAGTCTATATCTTGTATTTCCCTTTGTCTTCTCCCCCCATCGGACCCCATGCTCATATGACAAACTTTTCGGATTTTATCTTTATTTTATGTTGAAACTTAGACTCATGATCTAATTTTTTTAGAATCTGGTTTAAAGTAAAAAATTTATTTTTGGTACATCTTGTTTATTTTACATCGATTAAAAGTATAAAATCTATGTTGAGTAGAGTTATTTTATATGTAAGTTTTCTATCTAAACAAACAATATATCCCTATAAATAGATACTATATATTAGAGTTTAAGACAATATTAGAAACAAGTAAAATATATTCTACATAACGTTTTAAGATGCGAACTCCTTGTAATTTTCTCTTTATTATAGAAAAAGTTATCATTTATTGTCCGTGATTTTTTTAAGATTTTCCATGCAAATCTTAATGTTCCTTATTTGTTTGTTTTGTTTATCATCACTATTTTCGTTGTTTAGTCGTTATCGTTCATCACCAGTGTATGCCATTATAACATAAATTATTAGAGATATATAAACCGAAGAGACGGCAACGAATAATGTACAAGTAAAAGCTGGTGTTTGGCAAATATGAGCAAGCAAATCAAACAAACTTGTAAAAGCATGTGGTGGGTCAAAGTTAGAGAGATTGGGGACCTCTTTTTCCACACCTAGCATAGGACCATATGCTACACGACTTTATCCCTTTTAACATAATATACGTGGAGATTTCAAATTAGTCTAAATATTCTGATTGAATTTTTAAAGTATTAATATTGTATCAATCATTTTTTAAATTTGAGTGTTAAATATTAGTTTAAATCTAACATAGAGTATATTTAAATATGTAGATCAAATTTTGAACACTTCAGTATATTGCATTAACGACGTAGAATGACATGAATGATTCGATATTGATACCATGAAAATTCAATTGAATAATTGTAAAATTTGAGATCTTTTAACTGACTGAGTGGTCAATAATACTCACGTTATCTCATATTAAATGTGTTTAAATCTCGACATTTACCTTGTAAATGTAATTACCTCTCTACTTAATAAAAATTTTAAAATACTAATTTAGAATCTAAATTGGTTGAATTAACCCTTTTGTGTTCAAAGTTGGGCAGATCTTCTCATCGGAATCCCCCAACCGCACACTGACTTTTGGTAAAAATTCCACCTATGAGGATTTGGTTTAATTAAAAAGTAGAAAAGGAATCAAGTGTTCGTTAAGAAACTCTGAACCCCAATTTTTTAATATTTGAGATGATCTAGCTCTAGGGTTTATATATTATATACAGTGTGATACAGTCAGCAACATGTGTGGCATTTTCATATAGATACCTCTCCTATATCTTTATTAGTATTTTATTTTATTTATGAATCACAATCGTTCGTTGTCTATTCGTTTAACAGTTTAAACTAAAATTCAATTTCGTCGAGTCTAGTATCTTCACGATGGAAATTAAATTTTTCTCATCAAGTATTGAACAGTGTTGTATTCTAAAATATTCGAATCTGAAATTTGTTTGAATTTATTCAAGCGGTCGGTGCTTTTATTAGTATTTTATAAAGAAGTAAAAGGGGGAAATCGAAAGCCTCAAAATGTGGTGTGAGGTGATTGTAAATGTCAAAGAAATGTAGCACTTTTATAGGGAAGTGTTGAAACGGGGAATATGAAATGTTCTAAACTCCAATTTTATAATGAGCCATGCTACCTTCTTTGTTGATTTTGGTCGGAAATGTCATGATCCGATTTGAATATGACATTTAAAAATAACAAGAACATATAAAAAATTATATATATGATGATTTTAAAGATGGCTTTGATACGAAATATAATATGAATATATACATAGAAAAAGTATATTCCCTGACATCTTAGCTGGTTATTGGTTAATTAACTGTCAAACAAAGTCAATCTTCCCTTTTTATGTAAGCTGCTAAGCTAATGCAGTTTCAATTTCATCGATTAATTAATTAGCTGAGTGGTAAAGAATATTTATATTATCTCATCTTGTATAAATTTAAATATTGATATTTGTATTGATAATATAATAGCTCTCTATTTAATAAAATATATGTAGTTCTAATTTACACAGTGTGAATCTAACACTAACAAATTTCACTAAACAAAAGAATTTTTTGTCTAAAATTAAACTTTATCCCACTGTTTCGGTCATACTTTCACCATAATGAAAGGGCGATATAACTTCTCAATTTTCATCACCTCCATTTTTTATAAGAGATTATTTTTAATGTTCTTTTAATTTTTAAGAGTTTACCTTAATCAATTCGAACTAATTTACATCGTACACTTAGTTTTAATGAGTAAGTCTTTTAATAAAGATTTTTTGTATACATAAAGTCTTGGACTCGAGACCTATTTAAATAAGGATAAATATCCTATACAATGGCGGTGGAAACTAAAAGTTTCCATAAGCGCTTTAGTTGTAGGATATAGGGACTTAGTTTAAAGTATAGAGTTTAGGGGTTTAGGTGTAGGGGATTAAAATTTAGGGATAGTTGTTTAAATTTAAGGTTTAGGGTTATAACTTAAGGTTTATAGGTTAGGGTTTAGTTTTTAGTGTAATATGGTGAGTATTTAGGTTTTAACCTATAAACCCTAAGTTATAACCCTAAACCTTAAATTGAAACAACTATCCCTAAATTCTAACCCCTATACCTTATACCCTAAACTAACTCCATATACCCTAAAACTAAAGCGCTTGTGGAAACTTTTCAGTTTCCACCGCCAATGTATAGAATATTAATCCTTTAAATAATATCAAAATACTTACCACTTAAACTAACTTCGGTGTGACAAGAGACTCTTGATGTTGTTAAATTATATAAATCTTAATGTATATATGAAGTAAAATTGATCGACTCTTTAAATTAATGAGATGTTTATTATTGTTTTTCTATTCACAAGACTTGAATACAACATCTTGACAGAAAAGTATCGATCACCTGCCAACAAAGGTTGATATTATCATTGTTATTAGATTTTATGTCAATAAATATATTTATAAAAAATAATTAACAAATCATTACAAATAAAATATTAAATATATATAAAAAATTATTAGTCGTATAAAAGTATAAAGAAACAAAAACACTTCTCAAATAAATATTAATTGTATTTCAATTGCGTTAACAATGATTAAGATTTCGCAAATTAAATTTTGATAGATAAGTCTTTCAGCGAAAATTTTTTAACTACAAAAAACTTTAAAATTGAGACCTGCTTAAACGATACAAAGTTATTTACCACTTAAACCTTTATTAGTTAATTTAATCAAACATTTAAATAGTAACATAGATTATTATTTTGTAAGAACAAGTCTTGAATATAGTAAAGAAAGAGGATGATAGGTTAAAATTGATCGGTTGATCGGGTGATTAAGTATTTACTTTGAAAATGTTCTTTAATTAAATTTTTTAGAGAGAGAGAGAGAATGATAGGTTAATTAGGGCGCAAGTAAAGAGAAAAGCATTTAGTACAAAAGAGGGTGGCAAGGCAAGGCAACAGGAAAGCCGAGTGTCAGCCTTTTGGCGTGCTTTACTGAGCTAGATGTTGAGTGTTTTAATGCTTACTCCTTGCTCCCCAAATCTCTAAGAAACTATGCTACTTTCTTCACACACAAATACCCAAAGCAACAAAGTTAAAGTTTTTCGGTTTGTGTTCAAAGGAAAGTCATAGTATTGCCAGTACAAACAAATAAAAACCCAGATTAAAAAACGCACACATTTGCCAACATCTTTGGCTTTTTCTCCAAAACTGAATCTTGTTTGAATGCTGTTCTTTTTATAGTTTTCGGTTCTTTTGCGGGTTTCGTGTGTAAATTTCATTACTTCCTGCACAATGATGGTGTAAATTCCTTGGTAACTTCTGGTTTTGCCATCTTTTGGTTGTCTGTTTGCAGATTTGATACAAGCATCTTTTGGGGATTGTTTTTTTACTCTTTTTTCCATTCCATGTTGATTGTGGGCATTTTCCCAGTTTCCCATTCATGTACTGTGGTGGGGTATTTGTGATTTTTTTTACAGCAAATATCAAAAGCCTGATCTGGGGTGTTGGAATTTCGTTATTTAATTAGATTTCGGTGATATATTCTGGTAGATTCCTCAGATTTCAGTTTGAATTTGTGAATGATATTGGTAGTTGATATTTGATTGTTGATTACTATAATACCTGTATAGTTTTTGTTATCCCTTTTCATTGATTCCCATACTCTGAAAGAAAATATTATAATAATAATAATAAAGGTAGATGCTTGTTGTCTACCGTTTTGGTGGTTTCTTCAACTGATACCAAGATGCTGTTTTCCATTGCAGGATTTCAGACTTCAACGGTAATATATATATATATATATATTATATAATTTGTACATGTAAAGTTTGGAACTTGAAGCTTTAAAGGGTCTTAAAAGGTCCTGGTGATATGAATCTTTTATATACTTTAAAAAAAGGGGGGAAACAACTGAACAGAGTAATCAGTGAGAAATAAAGAAATGGTGGGGGTGTGGAGGTGAAGTCAGATTGGTGCTTGTGATAGTCTGTGGTTTTGGGAATTATTTTAGAGTAAAGAGTCTGTTGTTTATGTCCCCTAAGCTGACCGAGTGCGCCCGGACTCGGTGGGCTTTGCCGTCAACAAAGGAAACAACCTCTTCCCTGGCTCTCTTGCCATTCAAGAGAACCTTTTCTTAAATTATTACTCAAAATCCTCCATTTCCCCACTTATCTATTCTCTCTTATTCAGACCCTCCCCTGCCTCCATCGGTCATTCTCTTTCGTAGCATATATCCCTTCCCTTCTTCTGGATCAGCTGATTGAATTCGGAAAGCTCGGTCCCCACAGTTGTGGTATTGGTTACCACTTCTGGCAACTTTATTTTGGAGTTGGTGTTATGTTTATTGGTTATGTGAGTAGCTGTGTGCCTGGTATTTGATCCGATCTGAGTAGCTGAGAATATAGTTTTCGAGGTTTTAGAGAGTGAAGGGATTCTTTTGTTTGCCAATATGAAGTTTATGAAGCTTGGATCGAAGCCGGATACCTTTCAGAGTGATGGGAACAATGTGAAGTAAGATCTCTTGGACCCTTATTTGCAATCTATCATTTGTTTTTTTCCCCTTAATAATTGTCCACTATGTTGTTCAATCCTTTGACTCTTGCATAAGATCTCTTGCCTCGGTCAATTATTATTGTTCATTGTTCATTTCAACTGCGGAAATCCTACGATTGTGGTAACATTGGCTCTGTGGTTTATCGGTATACCGTTTATCGGTATACCGTGGAATGTTTGATGTGATTTGCAGCTTTTGTAGGCCATTGATGTGTTATGCTCCTCTCATCTCTTCATTCAAGTGTTTTCTATCTAGTTAATCTTCTTTGGTTTTGACTTTTGATCTTTCTTTCTTTCATTTGAATCCCCTATGGTTCCTTCTGTTTATGTTATGTTCTGGCCTTCTTCGCATTTGAGTCATACTAACACTGATTGTGCGCGACACAAATAGTTATGATTTCAGATTCATGATCCATGAGATCCAATAATAGGTAGTTTTTCTGCTTCTGAAGATACAGTGAATCTTCCACTTTCGGTTCTTTATAATCACATGTATTCATTTTGCAGCTTAACGCCAATGTAATTCACTTTTTGTTAAATGGATAAATATACCATGGACTAGTGTTTGATTTCTGGCTTCGGTGCAACACGAAGCCTAATGACTTTTGGGTATTATAAATGTGAAAATCCAAGCATAGTGGAGTTTATATGCATATATATAACTTTGCCTTTGTCCGACCTGTGTGCAATTTTTGAAGTTCCGATGTTTTAAACTTATATCTCCATGTCAGGTACGCGGCAAGTGAGCTGGCAACCGATGTCACTGTCACTGTAGGGGATGTTAAGTTTTATCTGCACAAGGTACGCTTTTCTTCCTGTCTATGCTCAAGCATCGTCTTTGAGCGTAACGTCCTTGCTAGAATGCATTACATGAAATCCAAACTTATATGACTTTATGAACATATATGCAGTTTCCTCTTCTTTCAAAAAGTGCATGCTTGCAAAAGTTGGTTGCAAGTGGTAATGAGGAAAACAATGATGAAGTTCATATTTCCGACATTCCTGGAGGTCCAGCTGCCTTCGAGATATGTGCCAAATTTTGTTACGGCATGACTGTCACCCTTAACGCTTACAATGTTGTCGCTGCTAGATGTGCAGCTGAGTTCTTAGGAATGCATGAGACCATTGAAAAAGGGAACCTAATTTACAAGATCGATGTCTTCCTCAACTCCAGCATCTTCCACAGCTGGAAGGATTCGATCATTGTTCTTCAAACCACGAAATCTGTGTTACCATTATCCGATGAATTGAAGGTGGTCGGTCTTTGCATCGATGCTATAGCTACCAAGGCTTGCATTGATGTTTCCAAGGTTGATTGGTCCTACACTTATAACCGGAGGAAGCTCCCAGAGGAAAACGGGAACGATCCAAACTCCAATGGTTTCAGAAGCCGACCTGTGCCAAAGGACTGGTGGGTCGAGGATTTGTGCGAACTTGAAATAGATTTGTATAAGCGTGTCATACTGAATATTAAAACTAAAGGAATACTGTCTCATGAAGTGATCGGAGAAGCTTTGAAAGCTTATTCTTACAGAAGGTTGCCCGGTTTCAGTAAGGGTGTGATCCATTCTGGGGATATCTTTAAGTATAGATCAATGGTTGATACAATTGTTTGGTTGTTGCCTGCTGAGAAAGGAAGTGTATCTTGCAGTTTCTTGCTGAAGTTATTGAAAGCAGCCATCATTGTCGACTCGGGAGAAATGGCTCAGGAACAGCTAGTAAGGCGAATAGGACAGCAACTGGAGGAGGCTTCTGTAAATGATATTTTGATACGAGCAGGCGAAGGAGAAGATGTAATGTATGATGTTGTTACGGTACAGAAAATGGTGAGAGAGTTTCTGATGCAAAATCAGAATGCTGAATTCGAATCCGAAGAAAATGAGGTTCACGAGATACGAAGACCCGGAATTTTAACCGATGCTTCCAAACTGATGGTGGCAAAATTGATAGATGCATACCTTGCTGAAATCGCGAAGGATCCCAACTTACCCCTGTCAAAGTTTGTAGAGCTTGCGGAAATGGTGTCTTGCATCTCTCGGCCTGCTCACGATGGGATTTACCGAGCCATTGACACATTTCTTAAGGTGAGAATCTTGCCAAAGTATTTTTTTTTTCAATTCACATCAAATTGTTATTACATTATACTTGAACATACAAATTCTGGCTTTGGAAAGCTTTTGCTAAAATTTTATCTAAATGAAGAACTGATACCATTAACCTTTTGACTATTATTATTATGAAGGCAAAACCGATACTGTTGATTTCGGACTTTGCATATAAATGTATACACCTCTTTAACTCTCCTCAACTTCAATGCAGGAGCATCCAGGGATCAGTAAGAGTGAGAGGAAAAGAATATGCAAGTTAATGGACTGCAAGAAACTATCAGTTGATGCATGTATGCACGCTGTGCAAAATGAGAGGCTCCCGTTGCGTGTGGTTGTGCAGGTTCTGTTTTTTGAGCAGGTAAGGGCTACTGCTTCATCGGGGAGCAGCACTCCCGACTTACCTAGAGGCCTAAAGGATCTAAATATCGGATCTCACGGGAGCTCAAGGTCAGCAGCAACCAACCCGGAGGAAGATTGGGACGCAGTGGCCACAGCCGAGGAACTCAAGGTTCTGAAAGGGGAAATAGTTGCCTTGAGGACGGGAAACAGGATAGGAGGGAGCGAAAGAAATGGGGGAGATGGTAGAATTAGCGTTGACAGAGCTGCCATTAGTAAAATGAAAGGTTTACTTAAGTCCAAGAGGATATTTTCAAAGATATGGTCAAGCAAAGGAACCCAAGGTGAAAACAGTGGTTCGGATTCATCGGAGAGTCTCGGTTCGGCCAATCCTGAAGAAGCCAAATCAACACCATCCAGAAACAGAAGGCATTCAGTTTCTTAAAGTAGAAATGTGAGGAAAACGTAGTAGCTGGCTTTTTCTGGGGAGCTTTTACTAAATTCAAGGACTAGTTCAATGTTAATTTAGCAAAATGAAAGCATATACAGTCATGAACCAAACTTAGCTGAAAATTCATAATGCTGTAAGGAAAAAAGAAGTGGTTACTGT
Source organism: Hibiscus tridactylites (assembly GCA_958450335.1). Classification (NCBI taxonomy): domain Eukaryota; kingdom Viridiplantae; phylum Streptophyta; class Magnoliopsida; order Malvales; family Malvaceae; genus Hibiscus; species Hibiscus tridactylites. The sequence continues at coordinate 27,402,594 of OY288277.1, read as the reverse complement.
GTAATGAACTTGATTGAGGGGTGCTTCTATGTATTCAATTCTTTCTTCAATGGAAGTCTATCTGTATTTTATCTGGGAAAGTACAGCCCTTGCTACATATGTAATAATGTTGATAATCAAAGGCTTGGCACCCGTTGGACAACCCTCTCATGCCAAATTCAGATGGAAGGGTGTTTCTAAGAACAAAAGATAAGTGGAAAACAAAATTCATCTATTACCAACTCCAATAACAGTTAATGGCTTATTCGATTCGGAGAGGACACACAATTCATTTTTGTGCACTCGGTTTTTTATTATGCTTAGATCATGCATTCAGAGAGAAAAAGATGGTATGTGATTTAACAAGCATATAGACAAGATTATGCTAAGATGATTAATCTATGTAGGCCGAGAAATACATGATAATCGGTTATCAGATGAACTTGCCTATTTATATATACAACGTTTTCTTTTACCTAAAAGGGGGAAAATTGCATACATAAATAAGCCACAAGACAACTGGTTCTAAAACTGCTAAAATGAGAAGACAAACCAGTCCGCTGTGATTTTGCCCGGTGCTGCCTCCATCAATTGCAAGAAACATGAGCTCGGGTGTAATGTTAGCGTTTAGGATGAGTTGTCAAATAAGATCAGTTCTACACACGTGTCGTCAGGTTGCTGGTCGTGTGGATACACGATTTAGTTGTATTATATGTGACCTCAGGCTACAGTCCTTAACCTGTTGAAAACAGTCATAATGATATGAGCAGAAAAAATGATTGGAACATTAAACAAAACACCGTATTTACCTGAATGGCTGCTAATGCCGACAAAAAGTCTTTACATCGTTCAAGCAAAACCTTTTCCTTTGCAGCCAAGCTCACAACCTCGGCCACCAAAGAATTCATTTCCTCCGTCTGCAGGGGACAAATGATATTTAGATAATGAGGTAGATTTGCCCTTTTCAGAGTGCAAGGTCAGGGCCAAACACAAATAATCTGTTTCTAAATGGAAATTACTAAGCATCTCTTGATAAGGAACAATAGTAGTTCCTATTGACAAAAAGGGCTGATCCGATTTTTAGATAGTAAAAGCAAGGCAAAGAATCCAATCAGCTGCAATCTGCAAAGGATTTTTCTATTACCTTTCCAGTAAGCAACTGAATTGGAATATCAAATCACTGCTTTCAAGGCCCATTACGGATGTGCTAACATATATACTTCCACCATCTACCTACTTTCACGACTATTATTTATGGTTGAGTGCTTTAATCTCTCATTTCAGAGAACTTTACATTCTCAAGATGAAGTGCGGACCATGCTCGGACCCCTGGGGTGTGGCGGGCTCAGCCTGCTCGGTTCCTGGGCGCGTGCTGCTGTCGGACCCTTGGGGTGCGGCTGCACGCCCATAAGGATGAGGGCCCATGATAAGCCAACCACGACCAAAGAAGTCATGCCGGGATTCAAACCCGTACAAAATGAGCATCTTTAACCGCTAGGCCAATTAGTAGATCTCGAAAATATTGAGATTTTAATTATGAGTACTTGGGTAGTAAGTCTTTCAATTGAGCTGTATAACCTCTATATAAGAGGTGAACTGATAATTGAGTAAAACAAGTCAGAATTTTAAAACAAAAATCTAAAAGATCTTGGTCTCTTTTTAACAAGTCTTGAGGTTCCAGTCTACCTTTAATGAGCCCTTCAATGAGTTGAACTATCCAACATCATAGGTCGTTCTAAGAATAAAATTAAGGCAATCACTTCTGAGTCACCCAATGACTTAAGCTGTATCCCGGGACTGTAACAACTTGGCCTCAGAGCTAGGAACAATGGGCGATTCGATCAACCGAAAGAAGTTCAACAAGTTCAAATCAAACATGGGGTCGAGATTCAACAAAAAAATGTTGGCATCGACTGTTTGATTAGTTAAATTGAATCAAACGGGATCGGTGGAAGACTCTTTGCCAATTTCAAGAATTGTTGGACCATGTAGACTCGATGAGGGCGGGTCAACAAATTAATTTGTTCACTTTTGGATTGTCAAATTCAATCCGAATTGATGTGGAGATGCAACAACCCGAGGACTTGGTTCAGGCTATGAATCTTGCGTGAATTTTTGAGACTAAATATCAGCTAACCCGAGATACAGGCCTGCATAACACTACTTGGAAGAATTTGGGATCTAAACCGGAAATAATGTCAAACACAACCACCTTAGCTGCTATGAAGGGCAAGGAATGCATAGCCTTGATAAGGGCCCCAATGGCAGTGGAACAAATCTGCATGCTTTCAAAAGATTGGTTCATTCAAAGATAGTAGAACGGAGGACTAAGGGTCTTTGCTGTAACTGTGATGAACCCTACTTAAAAGGACATCAGTGCAAAAGACTACGCTGGTTAGCGGTAACAGATGAAGATGGCCCTGAGCCGGATCCGGAGGGGGACAAAATGTAAACTATGCAATCTAGAGCGAGCTTGCAGACTAGCTCTTTTCTCGGGAGGTGAGTTCTTTTTAAGAAAGAGAATAATATTATTTTAGGAGATATCAGATTTATCATTATTAGGAAAATATTGAAATTTTTTTAGTTATATGCATGTCCGTCTTACGGTCCATGTTTGGAGTGCGAGGCTACCCCTCCCAACAATCTCATCTCCAAGGTTCAAACTCACATCCTCTCTTTAGAGGTGCAATGTGCCTTACCAATGCACCCGACATTTGTTGGTAGGAAAATATTGAAATTTTAATCAAGAGTATTTCTTGCTTTCGTAGAAGTATTTCCTCAGTAGGATTACTTGGTTAGTAAGTCTTTCAACTGATGAGCTGAAAGGTTTCGGTCTCCCTTCAACGAGCTGATCTATCCAGCATCATAGGTCGTTCTAAGAATAAAATTAAGGAAAACACTTCCGATGTTCTCGTTAATCGCCCAATGGCTCCAGCCGTATCCCGAGACCATAACATTACAACTGGCTTGTAAAGAACTCAATGATCACAAACAATTACCGCATAAAATAACTTAATGATTTTTATTTTGGAAGACTAATGTTCCAGAAAATTGAATTAATGGATTTACCTTTGATGATAGTGAGCATATCGAAGTTGCCATTGCCTGCATCATCTCAACTGCTGAACAGACAGCATCCTTTAGATTTTGGATATCGACCTATTATAAGAGAAAATGGAGACGACAAAGAGGAACAAGAGCAACATTTTAAACAACACCGATAGTCATGAACTGAATCATTAACACATTGAAAATTGAAAAGTAGAAGGAAAAAAGGGAAGAAACTTACTGTGGCTTTTCCAACAATTGGAAGTCGAAGAGTACTAGCCTTTAAAGCTTCGGTTACTCCTAGTAAAGAGCCAGAGTGGTCTCTTTCGAGGAGGGACCATGCTTCTAAATGAGCCATCTACATTCACCAATGATAAAAAGTTTTAGTCGTGAAGAGCATTCATGCTATAAAAGCCAGCATCTCGTATCAAAGAGTGGAAAGGATTAAGCCTAGGGGGGGGGGGGGGGGGGGGGGGGCAACGGAGGATCTAAGGAAGAGTCAAATTATCAAATCATCAACAGCCTTTTTTTCCTTTTGGGAAAGAAAAATAACAGTACAAATTTTATTCTTCTCCACTTTCCTTCTTATTTGCATTTTGCTTTTTGGCGTCCTCTACCTCCAGAAGGTGCACGATACTCATATAAATCAAACGCTGACCCGTTCTCTACGGCATACAAGAATAAAAACTAATTTCCATTTTTGGCCATATTATGTGTACCCATATTGAGTACTTACTCATTTTATGATGAAAGTGAATTATGACAGCTTCTAAGCAGGTATCTAAGCGGATTATTAAATATTAAAGGCCAGGCCCTTTGACCATTGCAGGAAACTAAAAAATTCCTCATTATTAGATCATGTCCTAAGTTGATAATTTCATTCTCATCATAGTATGTTGTCTTTTTCTTAATGAAAGCATGGATACATACATGAATTACATCATATATGATATGATAAATATGAAGGTAAATCCATAATCAGATAGTTGAAATGGTTGTCTACTAAAAAGTCTACAAGTATTCGGTTCGATACTTTGAGAAACTTGAAGTGTTCCAACGTACTTGTCTTTTAAGGATGGAAGTCAATTTCAACTTTTGCCTCAGCAATAGCAACTTTATTCTCTTGAGGGTGACAGAATGCCGCAGTTCTGATGTTGTTACCCATGCATTCCACAGATTTTTCTGATACAAAATAAGAAAACATTGGAGATGAACATACCAGACTTAGTAGAGATCATGTTAAACCTCTACTCATGATTATTATTATTATTATTATTATTATTATTATTATTATACCAAACTGATAATTACACCAAAAGGTTGATAAAAGAATTAACCATTCCTGTTTATTATATAGCAAAACCCTGCAGACCAATTTTGACCCAACACTGATTGTAGTTACCAAAGAAGTGCTCTGCTGACATCCTAAAGAATATTATTTCTAATTCAACCAGTTAATACAAATCTTTGAATAGGCCCTTTTAACTGTACAATCAGCATCATTCACTTACCTCTTGAAAATAACAGAATAAGAGCATCATAGCCAATTGAAATAACTTGAAAATAACAGACACAAATGAAATCCAATCTATCATTTGAATAATTCATCGCCAGGGGAATCTTTAATTTCTACCTTTTTCCGGTATGTATGTCCATTGGACATTCGGTTAAGCAAATCTACAACAGTAAATAGAGAGAGAGAGAGAGAGAGACTGAAACAACTTGAAAATCTCTTCATAAGTTCAGAATTACGACTAGAATGACACATAAGATCAGCCACAATTTATCTACTTTGATCTCACATATCAAATTCATACAGTTTTACAACAAACACTCACTCCATATTGACCCCATATAACAACTCAAATCATCAGAATAGGCTTTTAGCTTTTTTTTGATAATTACCATTTCTTTGCCTCAAACTTAGAAAGGAAAAAAGGACTACAGCGGAAGTGACACAATGTCAATAAGGCCGGAGTAAAACATTTATCAGAATCCGACCCAATGAATATAACTGTACAATGTCCATCGTTGAATAACAGGGGCTTTCCAAAGAGTAAGCTTATCTTCCCAATGAGATAAAATTTCAACATCTTCAGCCTCTCTGTATCGGTGAGAGAATGAAAGAAAAAGAGGCTGCTAAATAACCTTCATATGTAAGTATTTCTCAATGATTTATATCATCTTGTGCGGATAAGTACCATGCCAAAGCTACCTAGAGTTCTAGATCTTATCTTCAGCACGGAGCCAACTCACAGATCATTGGTCACATCAAAGATTTTTACTATTCAAAAGCATGACAATATATTGCCTTAAGATCCTTCTGTCACTAAATCTAGTCTCTTAGCAAAATATAAAAAGGACAACTGGACATGGAAACACTTTCTTAGGAACTGTGCATGAATTCAGCAATATATCACCCCAAACATTTATGTCATAACATTTACACATTGGACAAGAGTACATGACACTCTCCAAGGGATATCATATCATAATGCAAGAACTAAGGTGCCACCATCATAGGCAATCATTATTTGCCAAACCAATACTGGTGAAATAAATTGAAGCATTCATCAAATAGACATACAAAAATCAAGTAGGCATGAACATATTGAGGATTATAAGATGGACAGGGAGGGCAACCATACCTCAGCACTCAGTTTCTGCATGATGAAAGCAGCATCTGCCCTTGCATTTGCAAATCTCCATTGCAAATAACCATTATAAAAAAGCCTCAACATGTGAGCATCAACAATTCGATCCTCTCCCTTCTTTCCTCTCCGTATATCAACAGAAAAGCTAAGAATTGAAGGGGTATTAACAGCATTACCAATCGCCTCTTTACCACCGGCTGCATTTCTAAGGCGACCAGGACTTAGCCCCCTTGATGGAGACGAAGTCAAAGATGTCCAAAGTTTACTAGGAGAAGCAGGTCGTATACTACCCCTCATAGGAGAAGGCACTGCACCATCGCAAGAAACCCTTTTTGATTGACTAAACCTAGCTGGAGAACCAATTCTAGACCCTGGGCTTGAAGACAAAGGCGAACCCGGGTCCTGCAACCGCCTTAACCGGCTATTAGTTTCCTGCCAAAACCTTGCAGACCCAACAATATTACGGGGTCCATTCTTTCCTTTCAAATCCCCATTTCTTCCAGTTCCAGAATTGGTGCTCCCAGAAGATATACTATCTGTATCAGATGCAGCGAGTTCACAATGAGCCTCATTTAATGAATTGGAATCTGAATTTTGCTTATTAGCTTCGTTTAATAATTCGGAACTTCCCAAATCCAAACTCAATCTACTACCACCATCAAAGGAAACCCTCCTGCTACTCTTGTCAAGCATCATTGATTGTTGCAATGACTTAGCCAACACTGCCCCAGATCCGAAAACCTTCCTTTCACCACTACAATCCAAGCTCCTATACAACGGATTCGAACCCGAATCCGAACCCGGAGTCCCCGGCCGTGTTCTCCCTGGCCAGAGTTGCTGATCCGCCGGCTTCGAGTTCTCCATGTGATCTCTCACTGGAGTAGCTCGGCGCCTATCGGGAGTTGCCTTCCTTATCAAAGTAGAACCCACTTGAGCCTTTGTCTTACTGATCGGAAGGGAATAGGCCTCACCTTGAAAAGAAACCGACAAACTTCTGGTTGAAGTAATCAACATCTTGGTAGCAGCCGACATTTCCGTGTTGCCATTGACATTATTTCCTTGCGAAAATTGACTCCCAGGCCGCCTCCGGTCGACAGATTGAGACCGTTTGGGAAGCGAAGACGACGTCGTAGAAGCAGAACTAGCGCTTGTCGGACGAGAAACAAGCGGAGAATGAAATCTCGTAGCCGTTTTGTTACCCGTCGACATCGTATTAGTGGAACGAGAGATAAGCGGTGAAGGAAATCTCGCCGGCGCTTTGACTGCCGAAGAAGAAGAAGTGGAAGGAGAAGGAGAAGGAGATGGAGACAAATACCTGGAAGAAACTTGTCTACCTTTGGGATTTCTCGTAACAGTTGAGCCATTAGCTTTGTGAGGAGGCCTTTTCGCTGTGGCAGCTCGATGGGTATTTGTTTCTTGTCGTGGTTCTTCAACGGGGGGCTGTGAAGGAGTTGGTGGACGAGACAATGCAGCCACCATCATCAGAGACTGAAAAGGAATTTACCTTCTTTTCCACATTGCTTTGAAAGAAACTTTGTATATTAATTAGTGATGAGTGTCTCCATTTTCATGGCCGAAACAAAGGGTTTTTAGGTGATTTAGAGGAGTATGGAGGGATCCTCCACTGTACTTCAACAACAGTGAAATCCACACACTTTTTCTGGGTTTTCAGAGATAGAAGAGAAGACTGAAGAGTAGGTCAGGCGAGATTTGGGGAAAGAGAGAGAGAGAGAGAGAGAGTCAGCTGGGATTTTTGCTTTAGGTTTTTATGAATCTTTGTAGGACGTTACAAAAATTTTTTGGTAAATCCAATTTCTTAAAAACTTGAATCTTTTATAACCAAGGGTAAATTGAGTCGATCTATAATAGATTTAGCGTCAATGAACAATCACTTTTACCTATGATTTTTTAGTATTTAAACTATTTTTTAAAATAAATATGTAAATTATTATTTTTATTTTAACTACCTTCATAAAAAATTACTTAAACTATGGATTAATTTACCCAAATATATTTTTTTGACAATTTTTAAAGATATGACACTCAAAAAGATTATTTAAGGAAGTGTATAGATTTTTTTCCAGATAATACATATTTTTTAATATTTTGATGTGATTATTTATAGATCTATTTATTTTTTTTAAACTTCTAAAAACATCCGTTTCATTGTCTAAAATAGTAACGAAATATTTTTATATTTTATAATTAAATTTTAATCAAATAGTAATTAAACTAAAATAGATGTAAATTTATATTTAGAGTCCAGTACTTATAAGGTGTATATATTCGTATGACCCTTAAACAAATCTATAAATGATGTTTGAAAAATTGTTGTACATATTAATTTAGTGTAATTGTTCTATACACAGGCGCTTGTGGAAACTTTTTTACACAAGCGCCTTAGTTTTAGGGGTTAGAGACTTCGTTTAGGGTTTAAAATTTAGGGGTATAAGTGTAGTAGTTTTGAATTTAGGGATTGTTGATAGAATTTTGGGTTTAGGGTTAAAATTTAAGGTTTATAGGTTAAAACCTAAATCACCACCTATATTACCCTAAAACCAAATCCTAACCCTAAACCCTAAATTCTAACCCTAATTCCTAAATTCTAAACAAGAACCCTAAATTCTAAACCTTTAGACTAAAACCCCTAAACTCTAAACCCTAAACACTAACCCTAAACCCTATAATTGAGGCGCTTGTGGAAATAAAAACTTTTCACCGCCAGTGTATAGGATATTAATCCATTAATTTATAGGATTAAATGAGTAGTTTTCAATCATATTACAATCTCCTCCAACTTCCACTACAAGAAGCAAGCATCAGATTGTTATCAATATCACAACAATTAATGTGATATAAAAGGAAAAAAAGTAAATTAATTAGGAATAAATTACTTACAACTAAGATTATAATCACTAGCTTTAGATCTAATATCACTTTAATTAAGCTTTCACGAATCAAATCAATGATTAGCAAAAACATTAACCAATTGTTAATAGATATTAGATTTGAGGGAAGGGAAAGTATCAACTTTCTCTAGAAACAAACAGAAGACCAGATTTATATGCAATTTTTGTTGTTAGAGAGAGAGTGCCTTAGGAAGAGGAGAGACATGAAAAGAGCTTCCAAGCAACAAAGAAGATGATGGTATCAAATGAAAAATTATAGAAAACAAACTTCAAATCTTAATATCTGCAGGGATGGACATAAAAATTTATGTTAGAGGTTGAATTTATAAAATTTTAGGAGACGAAAATAGATTTTAAATTTGATACATTCGATTCTTACAATGTAATGGTAGTAGTAAGTCCAAACTGATAACAATATTAGTTGTTACTATTAAAGAGATGAGATGATTTTTCAAAACAACTTTAATCATTCGGTTGCGGTGTAAATTTATTATTAGTTGAACATGATTGACTAAATTTTCATGTGATTGATTGTGTCACCAAATAATAGTAAAGAAAATCACATCACTTTAATGACAATAACATTATACAAAAAGGACCAAATAGTACCAAATTAAAATACAAGGATCAAATATCAAATATCAACATAATAAAACGACTAAAATACAATAATAATATTATTAAGAAAAATGAAGACAAAAAAGAATGCGTTGTGATTATTGGAAGCAAAGTTACATAATGTAACCCATTTGTTTAATTAGAGTTTAATATAAAGATGCAATGTCTCTTTTCATCCCTTATAATCTCAATATCCCTTGTTTCCAACGCATATGAAGGACTCCAATATTTACGACAGCTTTAAATTCTCAGCGCTGAATTTTGCCAAAAACCAGATATAATCATGCAAGTAACTTTTTTTTATTAAATAAAAAAGTATTACATTCTCACATCGGGATTCAAACTCATACAAGATAAAATAATATGAGCATCATCAATTAGTAGATCTCATACAAGTAGCTTTTTTCCAGATTAATTCGATTGTTTATTTATTTATTTAAAGGGCCATATCTCATATTTGAATATCACATTACGTGTAATTTATCGAGCGTCGTATACATAGAAAGTTAAGTAACGGCAGACATCATAAACATCTAATTAATAGAAGGAACCCTATTGTTTAAGGAATGGATAGAGTATGAGTTATCAATTATGGAATGATGGTGAGCTAGTTGGAAACTTTAGTACCCATGTGACTTAAAACATACTCCATTTAAGTGATGCTTTTGTTTACTTCAAAAAAGAGAGTGCTTTTGTCTGCACCAACATTGCTTCTCCTTTTCCACTGTCCCTCCCAAAGATACAAAGGCTACAATCTTACAGTAAGAAAGAGTTGCAGATATTAAGATTCTAATTAAAGTCTCACAATATGACTTTACAAAGGCTGCTATCATGAGATAAGAAAGCATTATGAATGTTAAAAAAACCCGAATTTGAAACTAAGTGCCTGATTTTACAAAGAAGCAAGTTGGTGAAATAGATCATTGCAGCCTGCAGGACACTTTTTCCTGTGACATATGCAATGGAACAAAGCTGGTTTCAGAACACCAAATTCACAATGCAAGATTTTGATGAATTGAATTCATATACACCATTCATTCGAGCATTAACAAGGATCAAATGCAGCAGATAGACTAAAAAACTACTCATATTTCAAAATAAAACCTCTAGTTCCATTAGAATTACAATTAGAAATAGGGCTATAAATTAGACGAGACAGATCACAAGCTATTCGAGCTCAATTCGGTCAAAACTCAACTCAATTGGACTCGACTCGAGCTCAAACTCAGCTCAAGTTCTTAACGAGCCGAGTCAAGATACTCAATACACAACCCGAAAAGCTCGCAAACTACTCAAAAATATAATATACTGTTTTTTTAAATTTAAATTCTAAATTGTAAACCTAAAATCCTAAAACATAAAACCTAAACATAAGTCATGAACCCTAAATATAATATACTCAAGCCCTACTCGACTCATTCACACCCCTAGTTAGAAATGCCAGTAATCAACAGGAACATTCACAATCACATTGCATAGACAACTAATAGCAAACTAACAATAAACTTCCATTAAGAAACAACAAAAGTACTCCTCATAGAACACTTCCCAGAATAAACTCAACAAAAACATTATCACAAAGTTTCTTCTAATTCAAAATAAAATACTAGAATTGCTCATACTCGAACGAATTCCGTCCTACTCCACACCATATAAATCCTTTAGCGGTACTGCAAAGACAGAGAGCAACCAGGGGTTAAAAAATGCTGATAAGGGCAATATAAAGATCCAGATAACATTAATCATCAGATGAGTAATTCCAAAGAGTCATCATGTTACCTTAATGAATCCGATTTCCTTGGCATTGCTACGGAAGCACTGTCTGCAACACATGAGTCCATACTTCCTTATGATGGCATGGGGGTTTCCACACACACGACTACAAGAAAATAGAGAGTATTTAAACACCAAAATAGAATCAATTAACCAAGAAAAACCTAGCAGAATGTTCCTCTATGCAACTTAAAGGACAATTCATAACAATCTCAACGTATGAGAAAAACCCAGATCATTAAAACCCTTGTTCATAAAGATTAACATGATAAATAACCTAAACTAGTATTTCAGCTCGTTAATCTTAAACGCGATATACGCTAAACAAATAAACTGTAGGGGAAATTAAAGTCAAACATGATAAAGAATTAACAATAGTAGTCACCTAATTGAAATTCCGAAGCAATCAAAATAATAAACAAATGGGAGAAGATGAAGTTACCAGGCGCGAGAGCCAGGCCCGTAGGTCTTGGGGTGAGAGTTCCAGACATTAGAGTGACCCATGATCGATCAAGAGCTCTGAAAGGCGAAAAGGAGGCTTGCGAGCTTATTGAAAAACCTAGAGTCGGAGGAGCTCGGTCGACTGGGAAAACGAGGATATTTATAGACGGATTCCAGAAACCCTAGTTTCGACATTCTGACCCGATTGTTTTCTTTTGGTCAAATATGCATTTTCATTCTTGTACTTTACTTAATTTCAGGATCTAGTCACTGTACTATTATGAGTATTTTGTCTAAATCAAAATCACTACCACCGATTACATTAACAAATTGATGGAATTTAAATAATGAAGTCGAGCTGAATTTTTTATGATGATAAATTAGTAAAAGTAATTATTTTTTGTATGAATATCAATGTCTGATTTATTGAATCAGATCTCAACTAAATTTACTCTATTCATAATGTCGAAATTTGAACCATAAATATTGTTTAAATTATCTGACGTCTCATTTTAAAGTGGTTGACATCAACTTAAAATTTAATTTTTAAAAATTTTAGAGGTTTACACTAAAATATTTGAAGGGTTTAATTTAACTTTTTTTTAAAAGTTTGGGTCTAATTAAAAACTTTAAAACTTTTTAAAAATGTTCTGCACGTTCCTTGCAAGCCAAAAACCTTGTCACTAGGTGATTTAAATAGTTGGATAGGGAAAATAAGCAACTTCTACAATCCGGTTTCGATTTTCCTCTCAATCCAGTTTGCACCATTCAAAACGTCAATATTCGAAATTTTGATCTTATTTAAGGAATCTATTGACTTATCTTTGAGTTTACAACAACAAATGAAGTCCTTTCAAATGCTCCAAAATACTTTCTAATAGACTATTACTAGATTTTTCATCAATTTTTAAGCTTACAACGAGTAGCGTGTAAGAATAAGAAGAAACAGCGGGAACCAGAATTTAACAACTAAAACAAGATGATTCCCTAATTGATTCATCCCTTCGAGTTTTGCCCCTAAGCATACTTGCACTAAGAATACAGGGACCGGATTCCAGTGAGCGAATAGTTCTTATTGGATCTTTAGTCCATCTTAGAAAGCCGAATCTCAAATGCCATGCAATCAACAGTTGCAGATCAATCAGCAGGTAACTGAAATAGGTTTCTCTAGACTTGCCATGTATGTCATATAGACAGTCCATAAATACGAAAACGAATTGCTCACCAGCGGCTGTCGAAATGAATGACATCAGGAATAATTTTCATGAATCAAAGCCACGTGGAGGAAGAAAGAGGAAAGAAGAATCAACCATACCTGCAAATGAACAGGGATGAACCTGAAAGTGATGAAGTCGCAAAAGGGCCAGTACATCACACCATTTAGCATTGTAGGAAGCATGTCTCGCTTTAACCTGGAAACGATTTCTTCACCGCTTTCACCTACAACCATCCGCAACAGCAAACAAAGTGCTTACATCAATTATTTCTTGAATGTGCATGGTAAATGTTATGCACAAGTAATAAACATCATACATTGATGCAATTCAGTTGTTTTTCAAATATAAAAGTCGGTAGTGCGAATAAATATTGTGACAGACTAATCAGCATAACAGAGTAACTAAAGAATCACGACGACATGCAAGGTAAGGCAGCATAATAGAAGTAGTTAATGAATGCAAAGCCGTGTTCATCTCATGACATGTACGGAACGGGCATAACATAGTAGCTGATGAACTGTAAAGATGCGTTCATCTTGTGGCATGTAAGGAACATACCTTGTAGACGAGCATTCAACGAGAAGAAAACAACAGTCATGAAAGGTCCAAAAACTAGCTGCCCCATGGCCATTTTCTTGAAAGTAGTGATCAAATCCCTCTTTGGAAAGAGTTTCGACATCAAGTTGAACCAGAAATGCAGTGACGGTCCTAATATCAACAATCCATATCCAGCCATGCGCGACGTCCTCACCAAATCGTAAGGATCGGCAGACGACTTCGAAATTGACTGACCATAGAATTCCATATTAAAAACAAAATAAAAGATGCAGGTCCTGACTCCTGATGCAAGTAATTGCAAAGGCTAAATGTATAGTTAATAATCAAATGCAGGCAAACTATTCTTCATAATGTTATATGCATACAGCCATACACCAAAAACAACACTCCTACAGAAACCGGCATATTTACTTAATTTTTTTACAATGCACATACAACAAAGCGATTGAACTCAGATCTATTATGATTAAGATGAAATGCTGAATTATACTTAATACCACAAAATAAGTTCAAATGATAATTAAACAACAAAATACCCAATAAATTAAATGTTTATTTCAGCAGAAGACAAGGCATATTTGACTTGTAAAATATACAAACATAGCCGGTAGCCCCCCATGTGTTCAGTGTGAAAAGGCATCCTTTTCCAGCGAAAAGAAAGTTAAGTTTCCAGACATCCCAGAGGATTTTCTTTCGTTTTCCTCCACTTCTCATCAGCCAAACAGAAGGCAAATACAAAGTTTTCACCTTTTAATCAACAAAACAAAACCCCCCATGTTTAAATATTTTTAAACAAAAAGGGATTACCTGAGAAGACAAATCAGCAGCTATATAAATAGCCGAGGAAGTAACGCTCTTCGTTAAAACGGGCCACGACTTCACCATTCCTAAATACCATCCAACAAACCCGACCTTCCCAAACGACGCCGTGGAAGACGAAGAAGAAGAAGTGAGAAGCGAAGGGGGGATCTCATATTCTCTCACTTTCCGAAAATACTCCCTGGTTTGCGTCTGCGTTTGGTTCCTAAGAAACCGATGGGTTCTGTTGATCGGGTCAGCTAAGTCGGGTTGCTTCTGTAAGAGCCGGGTGAGGCTACCGAATCTACGCAAAGAACCGCTCATTGTGCTTTTTTTCTTTTTCTTTCAAGGGCGTCGAGTTACTGTTTCTTCTTTCAAAGCTTTGATCTTTGAGACGGTTTAGAAATGGTTTTTCTTATTTGTTCAAGAATGTTTCCGCGAGTAGTAAATTTAGTTGTACTCGCTTTTGTAGCACGTGAAGGAATTGGGAGATATGAGAAATAGGTTTAATTATTCTTCTAGGTCATGTGCATTTTAGTTACATTACATAATCCCATCCCCATGAACTCAATTCCTTTACTCTTCTAATCGAACTATAAATAGATTCAGCGAGTGTTGAAACTCCACCGCATAGACGATCGGAACTACAATCGAAAGAGAAAGAAACGAAAGAAAACTGAAGAAGATAATCGGAGAGAAATTAGAAAAGAAAGAAAGAAAGAAAGAAAGAGTGTTTGGATATTTTTTTTCAATGTTGGCCGAAATTAACTGATTTGGGCCATTGCCACAAAGTGGTTTTTATAGCCCATCTTTAGTTATCAGATTGACCCAAGGTTGTTCCGATATGTTTTAACTAATTTGGGCATTATAACAGACTTAGTTAGCTAAACCGATTCAGCTGAGCTAGATCCAAAAATCTGTTATATTTAACAATCCAGAACCTTCTCTCTAATATTCACCCTGTTTCATTTGCTTTCTTCTTTCTGAAGTTGCCGAAAAGACCAGACACACAACTGATTACGCAAAGCTTGAAAACGACTCACAACTAGAGGTTTCGTAAAAATATCAGCAGTCTGACACGCAGCAGGAACATAATTCACTTCCAAATGACGAGTCATAACCCTCTCCCGAACAAAGTGTAGATCCAACTCTACATGCTTCGTTTTGGTGTGAAGCACAGGATTAGCTGCCATGGCCACTGTACTCGTGTTATCACACCACATTTTTAACGGTTCATCAACATTCAACCCCATATCAGTCAACACAGCCTTGACCCAAAGTATTTCAGAAGCAGCATCCGCCAAACTACGATATTCAGCTTCAGCCGTCGATCTTGAAACAGAACGTTGTTTTCGAGAACTCAATGAAATTAAGTGGGAGCCACGAAACACACAATACCCGGAGACTGACCTCCGATCATCTACATCTCCTGCCCAGTCAGCATCGGAGAACACCCTCAAATCAGTAGATTCACTATGAAAGGAAAAATGCAAACCATAATCAGTAGTGCCTTGTAAATAACGTAAGATACGTTTGACTGCAGACCAGTGAGCGTCCTTAGGTGTTTGCATGTATTGTGCAACACAATTAACAGCAAACGAAATATCTGGGCGAGTATGACAAGCATAAAGAATAGCCCCAACAACACTCCTATACATTTGAGCATCCACATCATGAACTCCAGTATCTTTACTCAATTTAGGAGAAACAACAAAAGGGGTATCAACTGGTTTAGTATTTTGCAGATTGGTTTTGGCCAACAACTCAGCAATGAACTTGCGTTGACATAAAAATAAACCATCCTTTGTATGTATAACCTCAATGCCCAAAAAGAAATGCACAAGACCAAGGTCCTTTAGAGAAAAACGATCATGCAAAGTTCGAACCACATCATCAACATGTTCTAAGGAAGAGCCAGTTAATAAGATATCGTCGACATAGACAGCCACATAAGTCACAACCACATCATTCTTAAAAATAAACAAGGACGGATCAGCTCGAGAAGCATTAAAACCAATACTGCAAAGAAACTCCTTCAACTTACTAAACCAGTTTCGTGGAGCTTGACGCAATCCGTAAAGAGCCTTCTTTAACTTGCATACAAGAGTAGAACCATCAGAACCTTTCTGAACAAAATCATCAGGCTGTTTCATAAACACATCTTCTTGTAAGTCACCTTTTAAAAAGGCATTTTTGACATCCACTTGTCGAATCTGCCACTGCATTGAAACAGCCAATGAAAATAAGATGTTAATAGTAAAAAACTTAACAACGAGACTAAAAGTTTCACCAAAATCGTAGCCAAGTATTTGCGAAAAACCCTTAGCAACAAGTCGTGCTTTGTAGCGATTCACAGTCCCATCGGAGTTGTACTTGACCCAAAAAATCCACTTACACCCAATAACCTTCCTATTAGGAGGTAATCGAACTAATTCCCATGTACCATTGTTTATAAGCGCATCATATTCAGACTGAACCGCCTCATGCCACTTAGAGTCTTTGAGAGCACAATAAACATTATCAGGAATAACAGCAGCTTCAACATTATAAACCTTGGGCTTGAAAACTCCCACCTTACTATGTGTAACCATTGAGTGAGTATTACTAGGAGGTGCAATAGAAACCACAGAAGAGTCATGGGAAGCAAGAACCAAATTATCAGGCTCAGCTCCCCTAGCAGAAGCAGAAGATGTAACATTACCACTATGTGTAGCTGTGCTGGGATTACAACATGGCAAACCAAAAGTGACATGTAATGAACCAACGATCAAAGGCTCAGGAAGGGAAGTATCGACTAAATCAACCGGATCAGATTGATCACTATTAAATACAGGAGACACAACAGAATCAACAGCTTCTAATATATCAGTATTATCCACTGGTCTAGGAGAAGAAGAATCAACCTCATCTGCTCTTGTCACAACAGGGGCATGCAAAGAATCCAATGGAGGAGGTTCAACAACTTCAGCTGCTACCCTTGTCACATCAGAATTAGACTGAACAGGGACACGAGGAGGAAAAGGCTCAACTAACTCAGTAACTCTTGGCACACTGGAACTATTCTGAACACTAGGCAAACCAGAATTAGGAGATTCATCTGAATGCATATGTGATAAAGGAAAATTAGGAGACATGTGAGTCTTGGCATGTATAGTAGGAGTCTTAAATGTAGCACCAGCAGCAAAAGGAAAAGAAAATTCAATGAACCTGACATGACGCGAAACAAAAATTCTACCAGTGGCATCCAAGCACTGATAACCTTGATATTTTGAGGAATATCCCAAAAATACACAAGCCCTGGACCTAAAATCAAACTTGTGGGAATTGTAGTCACTGGTACAAGGAAAACATAGAGACCCAAACACCCTTAATGATTTGTAATCTGGTTTTCTACCAAACAATTTCTCATGTGGTGAAACACCCCCTAGTACATCAGTAGGTAACCTATTGATTAGGTACACTGCACTTAGAACAGCAAACGACCAATACTGAAATGGAACACTTGCTTGTGCTAACAAAGTTAAAGCAGTTTCAATGACATGACGATGTTTTCTTTCGACAACGCCATTTTGCTGAGATGTATACGGACATGTAACACGATGCTTAATTTCCATAGTAACTAAATCAGATTCCAGAGCTTTAAATTCCCCACCCCCATCAGTTTGTAAAGAAATAATAGACTTGGAAAACTGATTTTTAACTAAAGCAACAAAGACTTTAAATGCTGATGAAACTTCTGATTTATTTCGTAAAAGAAACAGCCAACAGTTCCTGCTATACATGTCAACAAACGTAACATAATATTGCCATCCTAACGATTTAATTGGAGCTGGGCCCCATACATCAGCCTCAACAAGCTCAAAAGGGGTTTTATAAACTGTCAAGGAAGAAGAAAAGGGCAATTTGTGGTTTTTTCCTAATTGACAGACAGTACACAACATTCTCTTATCAACAGAAACAGGTTTATCTAGAACAAGATTAACAATCTTAGCAGCAGGGTGGCCGAGTCTTTGATGCCAAAGCCAGTAAGTAGTATGGGAAGAAGGCTTCGACACAGTATTATTTGCATCACAAGAATCTACAGCTACTGTTGAAGTAGTATGATGACACTCAGTTGCAGCAGAATTAGAAGAAGAATGCATATTAAAGCAGTAAAGACCATCCTCAAGTCTCCCTTCCATCAAAATAGCCTTTGACCTTTCATCCTTAACAAAACAACAAGACTCATAAAACTCAAAGAACACTAAGTTATCCTTAGCAAAGCGAGAAACTGACATTAAATTACGTGTAATTTGAGGAACATTAAGCACATGATTAAGTACAAGAGACCTAGACTGAGCAGACACAAAGAACTGACTAACTTGTGATATATTCAACAAAGATCCATCACCAAGAAATACCTTCCCTGTACCTGTATAAGGTTGAGTATGCTGCCCAGTAGGTGGCTCACTTGTAACATGATGGGTGGCCCCAGAGTCGGGGTACCATTTGTCAGATGTGGACAAGAATCCTCTGGCAATCAAGGAGTTAATCTGGACAGTATCGTTAGTTTCCAGAGGTGCCTCAGCAGTGTGGCCTGTCTTACAACTCACAAAAGGATCATAGGAAGTATCTGAAGTGTCAGTAACAAACTGACAAACATTAACCTGTGTAATAGGACCTTGATTCTCATTAGATGGCACAGTTGGTGAAGCTATGGAACCTTTAAACCCCTTATCAAATCTATACCAACACCTATCAGCTAGATGACCCAATTTACCACATATTTGACACTGTATCCGTGGCCTGCCAAAGAACCTACCACCAGATTGATTCGAACCATGCTGATCACGAGGTCTAGACTCATTATACGGACGCAAACTTTCTCTAGAATCTCTATTATCAGAACGCACATCATAGTTTTTTCCAGAATTATTACCAGGACTGTAACGAGTAACATTAATACCAATTGGAACACACAAAGGATCTAGCAACCTAGATTCAGCATCCTTAAGAGAAGAAGTAACAGATTCAAGGGTATAAGGCTCTCGACTTACCGTGAGTGCTGCAATAAAAGCTTCATACTCTGGTGGTAGACCGTTGAGGATGGTAGCAATTTGTTCAACTTCAGAGACGAGATTGCCAGTGGTAGCAAGTAAGTCGCAAATTTCTTTGATATGTGTGGTGTACTCGCTGACAGTTGATGTTCCTTTCTTCATAGAACGTAACTTGCAGTGAAGACTCATTATCTTGGTGGTCGAAAGTTTTGAATAAAGCCTGATAACAGAACTCCAGATCCCAGCCGTGATTTCAGATCCAACCAATTGGGGAAGAATGCCTGGACTGACTGTCGACAGAAGCCAAGACGCAAGAGAGCTGTCTTGCTTCCTGAACCTTCGATAAGCAGGATTAACAGCAAGTTGACCGCTGGAATTGGTTATGACTTTAGCAGGTACATGAGTTGATTCGTCAAGAAAATGCTCCAAATCGTGCCCTCGAATCATCAGAATTACTTGTTGTTTCCATAATAAAAAATTGTAATCATCAAGCTTCACATTAACTTGCTTGTTAGCAAAAAACTGACCTTCATCTTGGTCATCAGTGATCTGCAACTCACGAACTTGCTCAGCGGTTAGATTTGCAGAATCCTCAGCCATCAGCATCATGAAGAAACCCTAACTACTACAGATCGAAGCAACACACCGCACCGGAAGGAAGGATTTATACCGAAAGAAGCTCTGATACCATGTTGAAACTCTACCGTAGAGACGATCGAAACTACAATCGAAAGAGAAAAAAACGAAAGAAAACTGAAGAAGATAATCGGAGAGAAATTAGAAAAGAAAGAAAGAAAGAAAGAGTGTTTGGATATTTTTTTTCAATGTTGGCCGAAATTAACTGATTTGGGCCATTGCCACAAAGTGGTTTTTATAGCCCATCTTTAGTTATCAGATTGACCCAAGGTTGTTCCAATCTGTTTTAACTAATTTGGGCATTATAACAGACTTAGTTAGCTAAACCGATTCAGCTGAGCTGGATCCAAAAATCTGTTATATTTAACAATCCAGAACCTTCTCTCTAATAGCGAGTAGTAAATTTTTTTATATTTAAAATGAAATATAAATATTATCTTTCACTCGAATAGAATAATAAATAATAATAATATTAGATTTAATTATCAATAATAAGTTGGTCTAATGAGATGCTACACTTGATTAGATTTTTTAATTAAAATTAGGTGTTTGAACTCATCTCCTCTCACCAATGACTTGTACCATGTTTAGGGTGTGAGGCTACCCCTCTCAACAATGTCGTTTATAAAATTTGAACTTGCGTTTTTTTATTGGGAGTGCAATGTGTCTTATTAATGTACTTAACATTTGTTCATAGTCGATTAATAAGTTAAATAAAAATAATTATAAAAAATATTAAATTCAATTCTCTGATAATGCACTTCCTTTATTTTTATAAAACCTGGAAAAAAGGAAATTATGCTATAATTTGAATTTAATTTAATAAATGGGTGGATATAGCAGCGAGTAGGAATGAAATAGTGAAGTTCAGCGCGTAGACGAAGGATTGTCGTGTTAGAACATATTCGAATACTCTCCGTGAGTTTGGCTCCTTAATTAATTACTACTTTTTTTTACACGACCGCTTCTCCCTTTCTTTTAATGCCACGTGTCTTTCCAATTACAACCAGTCAACCTTCAAAGCTAGTTTGTGTCCAAAAAGCTTACCTTTGCAGTTACGTCCCTCCACTTTTGTTTATTTGAAACCGTTGTCCCGTATATTTTACTGCTTCTGGTTTAGTGTCCGGGTTATTGCCAGATTTAGGGATAATAAAATAATAACTTAATGGCCCCTAAAGTATACACTTTATCCGAGTTGTCCTTCAAAAAATTTTCGTACGTTTTGTCTCTTAAACACTAAATTGTGGCCTCAATTGTCCCTTAACATTAATTCTTATTAAAAGATTTCATGGACCAGTCAGAACGAAGCACATGTCTCCCAAAAAATCAGTGACTTTATAAAAGAGTAAATTGTACGTTAAGTCTGTCAAATTTTTATTTCATTCAATTTAGTCCTAAAATGATTATTTAACCCGAAATATACCCCAATTCTTTCTCATTTTTATAAATCAGTCCAATATTTAATATTATGATATTTTTGTTCAATTTACTCATTAAAATATTTATTTAACCTGAAATTCAGCCCTATTACTTTATAATTTTTTTTTATAATTTTGTCCAATATTTTAAATATAATTATATTTTTGTTTAATTTAGTCCTAAAATCTATATTTAACCTGAACTTGACACCTATTTTTTTATAATTTAGTCAAACATTTTAAATATAATCATATTTTTGCAATTTAGTCCTAAAATAATTATTTAATCCAAAATTAATGTCAATTTCTTTCTAGTTTTTTATAATTTAGTCTAATATTTTAAAAATAATTATATTTTTGTTCAATTTAGTCTTAAAAATCTTTATTTAACACAAAATTAACCTTGATTTCTTTCTAATTTTTTTAATTTTAGTCCAATATTTTAAACATGATGGTATTTTTGTTCAATTTAGTCCTAAAAATCCTTATTTTATTTAACCCAAAATTGACCCCAATTTCTTTCAAATTTTTATAAGTTAGTCCAATATTTTTTAATATGATGATATTTTTGTTTATTTTAGTCCTAAAAACTATATTTAACCCGAAATAGACCCCTATTTTTTTATAATTTTTATAATTCAGTCCAATTTAGGTCAATTTCGGATTAAATATCTAGGACTAAATTGAACAAAAATATAATTATATTTAAAATAATGGACTAAATTATAAAAATTAGAAAGAAATTAGGGTTAATTCTGGGTTAAATAAATATTTGTATGACTAAAGTAAACAAAAATATAATTATATTTAAAACTTTGGACTAAATTGTAAAATTATAAGGAAATAGAGGTCTATTTCGGGTTAAATATAGATTTTTAGGACTAAAAAACAAAAATATCATCATGTTAAAAATATTGGACTAAATTAAAAAAATAGAAAGAAACCGGGGCCAATTTCAGCGATTAAATTGAACAAAAATATCATTATATTTAAAATATTTGACTAAATTAAAAAGAAATCGAGATTAATTATGGGTTAAATAAATATTTTTAGCATTAAATTGAGCAAAAATATAAATATTTAAAATATTGGATTAGATTATAAAAATTAGAAAGAAATTGGGGTTAATTTCGGGTTAAACAATGATTTTTTGACTAAATTAAACAAAAAAAATTATTATATTTAAAATATTGGACAAAATTATAAATAGTAGAAAGATACATGGGTCAATTTTGGTTAAATATAAAATTTTAAGACTAAATTGAACAAAAATATAATTATATTTAAAATATTATACTAAATTATAAAGATTATAAAATAAATGGGGGTCAATTTTGGGGTTAAATAAAGATTTTGAGGACTAAATTGTACGGAAATATCATGACACTAAAAATATTGGACTAAATTATAAAAATTTTTAAAAAATAGATCAATTTCGAGTTAAATAAAAAATTTTAAAACTAAATTGAATATTTTTTAACAAAGTTTAACGTGCAAATTATCCCTTTTAATAGAGCTAGCCGATTTGTTTTATTTATTAGTCACACGTTCTGATTGGTCTTTGAATTTTTTTTTAACATGAGTTAACGATAAGAGACAACCGAGGTCACGATTTAAAATTTAAGGGGTAAAACGTCTTGAATTTTTTTTAAGACTCAACTCGGTATAAAGTGTATACTTTAGAGACCATTAGTGTCATTAAGACTAAAATAATCTAAATCTGTTGACTTTCGACATATAGTCCCATATATTCATCTGCCGTGTTCAGATACTTAAAGGCTTCGTCCAGCACAACTTTTCATTTGGCAAATTATGTGAGAACAGCCGTTTAGAGAGAAGTTAAAAACTCCAGCTTTTCTGAAACATCATTTACATAGGCACCCGTTTGGTTTGAAGCGCTTTTTTTTATCACAGCTAAAAGCTCGGTGAAAAAGCTGTGCTAAAAGGGCACTAAATCAGATTCAAGGATGATAAAATAATTTAAATCCGTCGAGTTCGAGTGATTAGATACACGGTCTGATTGAGGGCGCATTGTATGCTTTCAGTTTAAGCATTCCCACTAACGTTCATTTACAGTTGCAGGGACAATGAGATGCAAGTAAAAGTGAAAGAAAACAGAGAAGGAACAGGTAAATACGGATGATGCAAGCTTCACCCCATTAATTATAATCCCAATCAAGCAACAAGCAAGTATCAAGTTCGACACCCATGACCAAACACAACACGACAATTACACCATTAAAATCATCGAGCGAGCTTACAAGCTTGTGAAAGAGATTTTAAGGAGCTAATTCATACATAACCAAGGTACAAGATAGATGCATGCTACAAGCTGTCTCCACTTCCCCAGTTCGTTATTGAGTTCGGGGTGCTACTTTTTAAGATGAGGAAAACATGCGTATAGATCAGCTTTAGGATGCTTTGCCTCGGCGTGCTCCCGGCACTTCACTTCTGTTGTAGTACAAATGAATGTTTGCATGCAAACCTTGCACTGTATTCAGCCACCATAATCAACCAGATATGATATCAGAGTAACCGATGGGAAGGCCAACAATGACCGGAACAACAACAACAAAAACAAGCAACAGTTATGTCAATGGACTTAATCAAATGCGTCCAACTCAATTTAATAGTACAAAACTAAATATACGGTGACCGAACGAAAAATCAAAGATAAGAAAGATTATTTAAAAGCTAAAAACTGGCTTCACTTTCATGCAATCAATGATCAACAAAAAGAACAACTAAAGCCGAACCAAAAACAAAGGTAAAAGTTCAGGAGTGGTATAAAAACTTGATTTGCAGAATTCTGCAATCTTCACAGCCTATTTGAGGAACTGTCATCACAGTTAAGTAATGGACTAATGGTTGTTGAGCCTAAGACAAAAAGATAGAACAAGCAACCGGATTCCATCATGCTGGGAGTCTTCTTTTATCATCATGCACCAGACAAACCGAAGAATAAGAAAGTATCCGGTTTTCATAAAAATCATCCACAGTTTGTGGCAGCAATAATCTTTTCCAGGAAGGCAAACACAATCACACAGATATTCTTATCATCAAATTCGATAATTTACAATAGCTCATGCAGGATATTCTAAACTCAAGTGTTGATTCCTCATGGTTTTCAAAAAGAAGAAAATCGAGCAAAATTTAACAACAACGTCCAGCAGCTAAACAGTTTAATCTAAGAACCAGCAAAGCCAAAAAACAAGTTTTAACTACAGATACAAAAGCCAGCTACAAGGAAATGGATATTAACACAAGCAAGCTTCAAAGAAATTAAGTAAAGGAACCTGCCAACATAGCCAAAAGAAATTCAACCCAAATTCTGAATTTTGGTCTAGATGTATAAGGAAACAAAAAAAAACCCCATAAATTACTGGGAAATTAACAGATGGAGCAAAAATCAGTGTTAAATCTTAAGAAATAAAAGTGAAAGCAGAGTAAGCCAAAATACTACCTGGATGGTCATGGCCTTCTTGTTAGTGTCAAGCTGGCTTCCTATAAAAACAGAAGTAAAACAAAGAAAAGCTTATAGATCTAATCAAAACGCAATTATTTTTTTATTTTAAAAAAAGGAGAAAGTTTGCAAAACCTTTGTTGGCGGCCTTCTGCTTTTCCAAGTTCTTCTCACGAGCCATCTTGGATTTTTGGGCATTTCCTCCTCCCATGGCGGATTGATATGATTGGTGAAAAAGGTTTTTGATCGAATGTGATTTTGAGGGTTTTGAAGAACTTGGAAAAAGATGAGTCTTTTTAGAAGGCAAATGGAAAAGGGGGAAAATAAGGGAATAACGCCAATAGAAATCAATGATGCACAAGCACAACCAACTATTGAGGTGAGGACTGAGGTGTTAGCTGTTTAAGGTCAGAAATTTAAATATTGATATAATAAATAGTATTCGCTATGTCTTAATAATTTTTTTTATTTTAAAATTATTCTATTTTAGTTGTTATTTTAAAAAATTTAATAATTTTTATAAAACATATTAGTTAATAAAAAAAAAGTTAAAATTTAAAGGCAAATCTATTATTCAAATTATTTCACATAACACATCTTATATTGAACAATATTTTTCTGCCGCCTAAATATGCATCTTTCTATGCTCCACACAAAAAAAATTAAATTTTAAACTCTAATCTTAAATTCTACATCTTAGACCCCAAACTCTTCACCCAAAATAATACACATTACACCTAATTTCTTAAACCCTAAATATAAACCATAAACCCTAAACTTTAAACTTATTTTTTTTTAAATGGGCACCAAAAGAGGCATAGTCAAGGGGCATACGATTTTCATCATCTTATATAAAGTATGAGGAAAATTCTACAACGCTCGACAAGCACCGATAAACAACACTAACGACGAGCACCAATGAACACTATTAATTTAATTTATAAAAATTTAAAATTTAAAGGACTCAACGTATGATTATAAATTATTTAAAATTAAGAGTTAAATTAATTAAAATATATTTTTATTTTAATTTTTTAAACATAATTAGATCAAATTGTCTACCCTAAATCACAAAATTCAAATTTTTTTTTTAAAATTTAATCCGTTGCCGACGTCACTAGCCACCGCTGAGCCCTGCCACCATCGCACTTCTGTGGCCATCGTTGAGCCCGACCACATTCGCAAAAAAGGTTGGAACGAAGAGAGGACCATCTGTTAATATTATCAAACCCTAAATGCAATTGAGTTTAAAAATAGAGATTCCAGAGACACATTTGCCAATTGACATGGTTATCACAAACAGAACTTCACAAGCAACAAAACTTTAAGGATAGGTATTTTGATCTAATTATGTTTAAAGAAAAAATTATACGTTGAGTCATTTAAATTTTAAATCTTTATAAATAAAATTAATAGTGCTCATCGATTCTCGTTGCTGATGGTGCTCATCGGTGCTCGTCAAGCGTGGCAGACTCATTCAAAGTATAAACATTTTTTTTCTAAAACTTCGTGAAATGTAAACAAGCGACAAAACAAATGGGACGAAGAGAGTATAGATTAGATTAAATAAGTTATTCATAATAAAATTATATAAAATTTAATTTAAATTAGTCGATTAATTTTTTTTTGAAAATGAGTACGTCAGTTTTATTAATAAAGGAAAAATTCAATATGAAAGTTTACAATACAAGTAAACAAACATGATTCAGATATAATCCTAAAAACACAAAAAATAAGGTTTCTAGATCATAAACATGACCAAATAAAGAAAAGGTAAAAACCTAATTCAATGACTCGAAACAAAGCATACAAAGCATCACCCAAGCTCGATGATGAAGGTAAAAAAACATCAGCAAACAACATTAAAAAATGCATATTGCAGAATTGAGGTACGTTAAGAACACATTTATTACCACAAACTCAATCGTGAACAAGATCGAAGACTAAACTTGCATCAAGATCCAGTTCCAGGGTCAAGAACAGGGAGATCAACATGATAATTAAAAGAGCGCCATCTTGATCAGTCGTGGCGACGTTAAATCCAATCATGATAGATAACAAATAATAGAAAAACGTGCTAAAAAGTAGAAAAACATATCAAATGGTAGAGAAAAGCATGTCATAAAGATAAATTTATTGAATTAAAAAGATTAAAAATAAAAAAACGAAACAAATAAATGAAAGAGCGTGACTGGCAATCGACAAACAACCTTAAAGCTATTGCCGCCGTCAGCCTGTGTTTAAAAAAGAATAAAAAGAGCAGCATCACTAGAGAGAAATCGATTAAAAATTAAACATCAATAATGAGAAAAGAATGAATAGAACTAGGGGCGGAGCTCCCTTGGGGCCCAAGAGGGTCCCGACCCCTGCTCCTGTTATAAAATTTTAGTATTCGATAATTTTGGCTTAATAATAATTTGGTACACGTAAAAATAATTATTCAAATTAAAAATATGAGAGTTTATAAAATATATAATCAAGTAGAGGTTGAACTAAGAATGTAAATAAACCGAGCTTGAATGAATAAGGTGTAACGCCCCGATTTTTTGGGCCCGGGAGTTATCTGTTTCGATCTAGGACTAGTTTTGAGTTAAATTTAAATTAAAATGCTGATTTTTATAAAAGTGTCAGTATTTATGATAACACCATTAATAAAATTTTGAAAAGGGGTTTTGAGATTTGAATAGTCATCTTTATTCCAAAAACCTAAAAGCTCAAAACTTTCTCCCAAAACTTCCCACCATCTTTTCCTTGACTCAAAGGCTTTTCCATAGAATATTTTCAAAGGTAATCATCACTTTTACCTTGGCTTTTATTTATTAAATCTTATCCTTTTGAAATCTTAACAAAACATTGATTTTTCATTTTGGGTTCTAAAGTTTTGATGGAAAAGAGATGTGTTTATAAATTATCGTATGGGTATTTAATGGGTTTTTGGTGGGATATTTTTGAACTATTTTTGGATGCTAAATAATGTTAATAAGTAGCCTAAACCTATAAAACCCGAAACTAGGTGCAGTGAGTAAGTTTTGAAGGTGAAAATATGATGTTTTTGGCTTAGTTTTGTGATAAAACGAGGACAGAAGGTATAAAAACCTAATATGAGTGTTTTTAGATGTTAATTGGTGAATTTTGAAGGTTAACAATGTTGGGTAAAGTCAGATTGTGTTTGGATGATGTTTTGGCAACGTTTCGGTTGATTTCGGCTTTGTTTTGATTGAGTAAATGTGTCGATTGATGGACTATTGCTTTTCAGTGAGTTTTGGTGTTAGAATATGTATTGATACTTTGGTTTGAAATGGTTAGAAGCAAGGGAAATGGTTTTGGACGCAACACCAGGTATTGAGGAAGCTTGAAACGACATTTCGATCATCTTTCGTACGTTGGCTGGTGAGTGGAAATTGTTTGAAGCTTTATAATGTTTAAGGAATGTTTCTTGGGGTTTGGGTGGAGCCTTAGGGGCCAACCTAACCCCGAGTGTAAGTGTAGTTGTTTTCTTGTCTTGTTTCGTTAAGTGTCGATGAATGTGTTTATACACGTCGTTGGTTGAAGTGCAATTTGCTTTTACCACCCTTTAATGTTGTTGTGTTGTCGTAGTTGTTGTCAAGCTTCACGTGATGGTTAGTTGTTGTTGAATACGGTGATGTGTAGTCCCACCGGAAGTGACTAGTAGATGAGTACGGTGATGTGTAGTCCCACAAAAAATGTGCTAGTTGTTGTGTACGATGATGTGTAGTCCCACCGGGAATTCGTTATGCATGTGCATACCATGTTTTGTCTATGTTTCCATTTATCGTACTTCCTCTTTAAATGGTTTTGTCTTTAAAGCTATATATATGTTTTGAACTGCATTGTTGTTGTGCTTTAGAGCTCCGCTTACTAAGCTTTTAAGCTTACGCTCTCTTTTCCAACAATGCAGATCGTTAGAGGCTTCGGGAGGCAAGTGGGCAAGGGAGGAGTTCTTGCTAGCTCAAAGTATGATTTTCTTAGTTGTAATAATACTTAGACAATGGGAATGCTAGGCTTGTTGTTGTGGAGTTGGGGTCCAAACTTCTAAGTCTTGTTATTTTCAATGTTATTAACATGTTCAAAGTGACGAAGTATGCATGTGTTGGTTTTTGACCTCATTATGGATGCTAAGCTTCATCTTTTGGCTTGATGTGTTGATGTTTATATGTTTGTTGAGGCATGTCTAAAGGGTTTCTCATGTTTGTAAGCATAAGTTTGGATTGTATGGATTTTGGCCTTTTTGGCTTATGGCTGGATTATGATTATCCTTGCTTCTTATCTCTTATTGGATGAATGCTTGTAGGGTATCGGTACGGACTCTTAAGGTTGACTTGGGGAAGGTTGACCGTTGAAGGCGTATCGATACGATCCCTTAGAGTATCGATCGACTTGAGATAAATTACCAAAACTCTTTTTTTTCTTGTCTGATCTGTTTGGTTCGTATTCTTGTTGCTCTTCCGCTGTTTTCTTTTCTCACCTAGGGTCGCATGAAGCATATGTACAAGATAAATAAAGAAAAAAACAAATAGGGTTGCTAATTGGAGTGAGATCCTAATGCGTTTTGCTTAGGTTTTCCTCGTGTGACTAGTTCGGTTCGGTATGTTGGCTAGACCGGGTCGAGGGGGTTACATTTGGTGGTATCAGAGCCTCGGTTACGAGGTCTCCCGAGAAGGTAAGTTAGGTAAGTTGGTTTGTTTTGTTTGTTTGCCATTGCACGGTGAGTGAAAGCATATTTTATCGTTCTTGTTGTTGGTTGAAGTATAGCCGAGCGTCCCCATTTCTAGGTATTGTTATTGAAAAATGGTTTTGATTAAAAAGAGCTTGAGCACTTGGATCCTTGCCCTTGCTGACCCAATGTTTTCTAGTGTGTGATGTGTTTGTTGTTTAGATTTTATCTTCGTTATGGTAAGACCGAGAGGACGACCTAGAGCGGGTGACCAGGCACCTGAGGATATGTCTCATGTTCCTCTTGCTCCCGATGGTAATGCGGTAGATGTCGGAGATAATGTACCTCAGACCGGTGCGAATGTTGGAGGTGATGGTAATGAACCTCAGGATAGGGCGAATGTTGGGGGTAATGGAACTCAGACTAGTCAGGGTCCGGCAGGTGCGGACATGACTCATTTGATTTAGACTATAGTCGGGGCTTTTCAGACATCTTTAGCTGATTTACATACTGCAGCACCACCTCAGGGTGCAGGGGATGGTTTACCCCTTAAGAGACTTCGTAGGTTGGGCAGAGTTGAGTTCCGTGGTTTGACTCCCGACGGTTCAGAGGCTTGGCTCGAGAACACTACTCGAATCTTAGGCCAGATGGAGTGCTCAAACACTCGTAAGTTGGGTTGTGTTGTCTCCTTGCTTCAGGGAGATGCATATGCTTGGTGGACTACCGTTACTTCGGGTATGGCAGAAGCGGATGTCACTTGGGAATTTTTCCGAACAACTTTTAGAAAGAAGTACCTTGGAGCCCGATATCAAGATGAAAAG
Organism: Hibiscus tridactylites; assembly: GCA_958450335.1. Lineage (NCBI taxonomy): Eukaryota > Viridiplantae > Streptophyta > Magnoliopsida > Malvales > Malvaceae > Hibiscus > Hibiscus tridactylites. Next base: position 27,372,550 of record OY288277.1, on the reverse strand, counting down.
AAGAGGGAATTCATGGCCTTGGTTCAGGGTAGTAAGACGATGTCAGAGTATGAGGACCAATTTGTGAGGTTGAGCCAGTATGCTCCCGAGTTGGTTCCCAGTGAAAGGGAACGATGTGAGCGCTTCCGTTATGGTTTGATTAGGTACGTGGAGACGTATATGCTCGCTTCTGATTACATTGAGTTTGATGTTTTGGTCTTTAGGGCCAAGGATATTGAGCAGAATTTAGGCTCGAGTACTCATGCTAGTGGGTTTGATTCGGGGAAGAGACATGTGGATTGGGACCAAGAACATGCCAAGAGGCACAGAGATAAGAGGTATCAGCCCAATTCGAGACACATGGGCGGTAACCATGGACGGGGCCATCAGGGCCAAGAAGCTGTTGTTCACACTCTTGAGTGCACTAGATGCGGGAGACGCCATTCGGGCGAGTGTATGAGTACCTTTGGGGTATGTTGGAACTGTGGTTCCCGAGATCATTTGAGGCGTAATTGTCCACACCCGGTTAGGGGTGGACAGGCTCCACCTAGAGGGTTTGAGCATCAGAGAGGCTGTGGGCACGATCGAGGTAATTTTTAGCCGAGGAATGATGGTCAGAGGAACTTAGCTCATGTGGTGGCAGTTCAGCCCAAGGGTGGAGGACCAGCTAGGGTGTATGCACATCGAGAGGCTGGGAATGACATAATTTTCATCGCATGTAATTTCTCGTTACAGTCTTTGACCTTGCTTTTTTTGATAGATTCGGGTTCAACACATTCGTACATTTTGGGTGAACATGCAAGATCTCTAGGTTTACCGTATGAGTGGCTAGAGGTAGGTGTGAATGTTACTAGTTCTTTTTGTGAGAGTGTGATAGTTAGGAAGATGTATAGGAGGTGTCATTTGATGATTCAGGGTCATGTGTTTCCGGTCGATATGATGGAATTGTCGTTCTATGGATTCGATGTGATTTTGGGCATGGATTGGCTCGTAGAGCATAGAGCTAGGGTAGACTTTGAGACCAAGAGAGTCTCCTTGAGGCTTACGTATGATTTTGAAGTTGTAGTAGTTGGCGAGAACATTAAGTTCTTGTCCAATGTTGTTTCTGTTGAGTTGTAGGGTGCTCGATTCCTTCAACTGATGTGGCTCACCAAGTGGTGGAGAGGTGGAATATTGGGTGGATGTGGTGTGGAAGCTAGAAAATAAATGACACAATGATTTTAGAGTGGTTCAACCTTCTAACCAAGGTCTACATCCACTACCTTAGCTTCCCACTAAAGATTTCCAATCAATCCACTATTGATTCGTCCCCTTTTCTAGGCTTAGGAGGAAACCCTTATACACCGATCAAGCTTTCTACCCAAAGCCTTGATCAAACCCTCTTTACAAGAGAAAAGAAATATGCAAACTTAAATCCCTCTAATAGGTATTTGTTTGCTCAATAAAGCACTCACCCAAAACCTAAAACACTTGAGCAAATTTTACAATTTTGGCTCACTAGTGTTTGTCTATACAAGAATTAACAATTTAAGTACAAAGACAATATTTGATCATTTTTTGATTGAAAATTGAAGCATTAACCATTTCTTGATGCTTGAAGTTTCTTTTATACTCCTTGATGAGTTTATAGCCGTTACTAGCTGTTGGGGTTGAATTGGAGCCGTTGAGGACTTTATTTCCCACCATAAATGTAGTTATGCTGCTACCCGTATCGAAATGCTCGAACCCTTTTCGATACACTCTTTAAGTAGAAAGAGTCGTTGCAGTCTGATGAGCACCCGTATCGAAACGCCATGGGCCGTATCGAAACGCTAGGCACCGTGTCGGAACGCTCTGCATTTAAATGTTAGTTGGAAAATAGCCGTTGGGGTTTATTTGTGGTTGATGCCACGTAGGCGTATCGAAACGGCATAGACCGTATCGAAATGCTGGGCAAAATTCTCATCCATGAAAGGCTCGTTTCGATACCAGTATCGAAACATTTTTGCTACTGGAATACCCCGTATCGAAACACCTAAAGGTGTTTCGAAACACCTAGATGGTTTTGTGTAGTTTGGCTTTTGAAAACATGTAAAATCCTTTTGAAAACATCCCTAAACATAGTTTCAAGTTATTTGGACTTTGGAAATAGTTTTGAATTTTTTTTTTAAATTAGTCCAAAACATTTTTCAATTATTATATCAAAACATTAGTTCTACAGTTTCTGCCTTAGAAGCTCAGAGATTGATGGGTATGGATTGTCAAGCGTATTTGGCCTATGTGATGAATCCGAATATGAGTGAGGTTAGACCGCAAGACATCAGAATAATTTGTGATTTTCTGAGTGTCTTTCCGGAAGAGTTGCCGGGTTTGCCTCCAAATAGGGAAGTTGAGTTTGCTAATGAGACGTATTCAAATTCTGCACCCGTGTCTATTGCTCTGTATAGAATAACACCAAAAGAGTTGAAAGAGTTGAAGACACAACTTTAGAAATTGTCAGATAGAGGGTTCATTAGGTCTAGTATTTCTCCGTAGGGTGCTCCGGTCTTGTTTGTGAAGAAAAATGACGACAATATGAGGATGTGTATAGACTATAGACAGTTAAAAATGTAACAATGAATAATAAGTATCATTTGTCGCAGATAGATGATTTGCTTGATCAGTTGAGAGGTGCTTCAGTGTTTTCGAAGATTGATTTGAGATCGAGTTACTATCAGTTGAAGGTAAAAGATGTGGACATACCGACGACAACCTTTCGTACACGATATGAGCACTACGAGTTCTTGGTAATGCCTTTCGATTTGACTAATGCTCCAGCTGCATTATGGACATGATGAGCCGAGTGTTCTGCGAGTTTTTGGATAGGTTTGTAGTAGTGTTCATAGATTACATCTTAGTGTACTCTAGGACCGAGGAAGAGCATGATGAGCATTTGCGACTAGTGCTTCAGACTTTGCTTGAAAATCAGTTGTATGCCAAGTTGAGTAAATGCGAGTTTTGGATTGGGGAGGTAGTCTTCTTAGGTCATGTGATCTCAGCCAATAGAATTAGTGTGGATCCCAAAAAGATAGAAGCCATAGTAAATTGGAAACAACTGAATTCAGTGATCGAAATCTGTAGTTTCCTAGGCTTGGCGGGGTACTACCGAAGATTTGTCAAGGGATTTTCGAAGATTGCGGCACCTTTAACTAAATTGCTTCAGAAGAATGTTCTGTATGAGTGGACAGATGCAAGGCAACAAGCGTTTGAGAAGTTGAAGAAAGCTTTGACCGAAGCTCCTATTCTGATTCAGCCTGAACCAGGGAAAGAGTTTGTGATTTACAGTGATTCATCGTATGTAGGTTTATGTTGTGTGCTTATGCAAGAGAGTAAGGTTGTAGCTTACGCTTCGAGACAGTTGAAGGTTCATGAGAAGAACTACCCCACTCATGACATAGAGTTAGTTGCGGTAGTGTTTTCTCTGAAGATTTGTAGACACCGCCTTTACGGTGAGAAGTGCACAGTTTATACCGATCACAAGAGTTTGAAATACTTGATGACTCAGAGAGAGCTGAACCTTAGACAACATATGTGGATAGATCTCCTTAAGGACTATGACCTTACGATAGAGTACCATCCGGTTAAGGTAAACGTAGTGGCCGATGCTTTGAGTAGAAAAGTGGCAGTTGAATTGCGAGTTATATTTGCGAGATTGAGTGTGTCACAGGATGGCGGTTTGATAGCCGAGCTATAGGTTAAACCTTCGTTGGTTTAGTTGATTCGGGAGGAACAATTGCAAGACGAGTCTTTGGCACCTCACGTGCAAGATATAACTGAGGGTAGGCCTACAGATTTCTGCTTTGGTGAGAATGGGTTCCTATGTTTCAAGGATAGAATAATAGTTCCAGAAAATGCCGAGTTAAGGTGTACTATCTTGAATGAAGCACATAACAGTCCTTTTGCTATGCATCCGGGTAGTACGAAGATGTACCGTAGGTTGAAGGAAGAGTACTACTGAATTGGGTTGAAGGGCCGAGTTTGTGAGTAAGTGTATGGTATGTCAGCGAGTTAAGGCCGAGCATCAGCTTTCTCCAGGTTTGTTACAACCGTTGAAGATTCCAGAATGGAAGTGGGTACGTATTACCATGGACTTTGTGTCAGGATTACCGTTGACTCCATCGAAAAAGAATTCAGTATGGGTGATAGTCGACAGATTCACTAAGTGTGCCCATTTCATACCCGTTCATACTACCTACACCTTAGATAAGTTGGTCGATCTGTACTTCAGTGAGATAGTGAGGTTGCATAGTGTACCGAAGTCAATTGTGTCAGACCGAGATCCGAGGTTTACAACCAAATTTTGGGAGTGTTTGCATCGTGCCTCGGGTACTTGGTTGAACTTCAGCACTTCGTATCACCCACAGTCGGATGGTCAGTTAGAGAGAGTGTTTCATGTGTTAGAAGACATGTTGAGATGTTGCATCATCGACTTTCAGGGTTCTTGGGAGAAACACCTACCGCCAGTAGAGTTTGCGTACAATAATAATTATCAGGCTAGTATTCAGATGGCACCGTATGAGGCTCTGTATGGTAGGAAGTGTAGAACACCTATTTGTTGGGCCGAGGCCGGGCAGAAGCTTGTACCTATGCCCGACTTGCTTAAGGGTACTACCGAGAAGGTAAAACTAGTTTGTGATCGCTTGAATACGGCTTCAGACAGACAAAAATTGTATGCCAATTTGAAGAGAAATGAGATAGAGTATGCTATGGGCGACAAAGTGTTTTTGAAAGTTTCACCTTGGAAGAAGGTGATGAGGTTTGGTAAGAAGGGTAAGTTAAGCCCGAGGTTCATTGGTCCTTACGAGGTGGTTGAGAGGGTTGGTCCCGTTGCTTATAGATTGAGATTGCCGACAGAGTTAGAGAAGATTCATGATGTGTTCCATGTTTCGATGCTCCGAAAGTATAGATCGGATCTGTCTTATGTAATGTCAGTGGAAGAGATCGAGTTGAACCCATATTTTTTGTATGATGAAGAGCCGGTTGAAATTCTTGCTATGAATAGGAAAGTGTTGCGTTGGAGATCTATCGAGCTGGTCAAGGTTTTATGGAGACACCGAGTTGTGGAAGAGGCCACTTGGGAGAGGAAGGAAGACATGAAAAAACAGTTTCCACATCTTTTCTGTTAGGTAAATTTCGAGGACGAAATTCTTTAAGTGGGGGAGAGTTGTAACGCCCCAGTTTTGGGCCTGGGAGTTATCGGTTTTGATCTAGGACTAATTTTGGATTAATTTAAATTAAAATGCTGATTTTTATAAAAGTGCCATTATTTACGATAACGCCATTAATGAAATTTTAAAAAGAGGTTTTGGGATTTGAAGAGTCATCTTTATTCCAAAAACCTAAAAGCTCAAAATTTTCTCTCAAAAGCTTCCCACCATCTCTTCCTTGACTCAAAGGCTTTTCCATAGAAGATTTTCAAAGGTAATCATCACTTTTACCTTGGCTTTTATTTGTTAAATCTTATCTTTTTAAAATCTTAACAAAACATTGATTTTTCATTTTGGGTTCCAAAGTTTTGATATAAAAGAGATGGGTTTATGAAATTTTCGTATGAGGTTTTAATGACTTTTTGGTGGGATGTTTTTGATATTTTTGGATGCTAAATAATATTAATAAGTAGCCTAAACCCATAAAACCCGAAACTAGGTGCAATGCGTAAGTTTTGAAGGTGAAAAAGTGGTTTTTTAGCTTAGTTTTGTGGTAAAACAAGGGCTGAAGGTATACAGACCTAAGATGAGTGTTTTTAGATGTTAATTGGTGAATTTTGAAGGTTAAAAATGTTGGGTAAAGTCAGATTGTGTTTGGATGATGTTTTGACAACGTTTCGATTGATTTCAGCTTTATTTTGATTGAGTAAATGTGTCGATTGATGGATTGTTGTTTTTCAGTGAGTTTTGGTGTTAGAATATGTATTAATACTTTGGTTTGAAATGGTTAGAAGCAAGGGAAATGGTTTTGGACGCAACACCAGGTATTGAGGAAGCTTGAAATGACATTTCGATCATCTTTCGTACGTTGGCTGGTGAGTGGAAATTGTTTGAAGCTTTATAATGTTTAAGGAATGTTTCTTGGGGTTTGGGTGGAGCCTAAGGGGCCAACCTAAACCCGAGTGTAAGTGTAGTTGTTTTCTTGTCTTGTTTCGTTAAGTGTCGATGAATGTGTCTATACACGTCGTTGGTTGAAGTGCAATTTGCTTTTATCACCCTTTAATGTTGTTGTGTTGTCGTAGTTGTTGTCAAGCCTCACATGATGGTTAGTTGTTGTTGAATACAGTGATGTGTAATCCCACCGAAAGTGACTAGTAGATGAGTACGGTGATGTGTAGTCCCACTGAAAATGTGCTAGTTGTTGTGTACGGTGATGTGTAGTCCCACCGAGAATTGGTTATGTATGTGCATACCTTGTTTTGTCTATGTTTACATTTATCGTACTTCCTCCTTAAATGGTTTGTCTTTAAAGCTATATATATGTTTTGAACTGCATTGTTGTTGTGCTTTAGAGCTCCGCTCACTAAGCTTTTAAGCTTACGCTCTCTTTTCCAACAATGCAGATCGTTAGAGGCTCCGGAAAGTGGGAAAGGAAAGAGTTCTTGGAGTTCTTGCTAGCTCAAAATATGGTTTTTTAGTTGTAATAATGCTTAGACAATGAGAATGCTAGGCTTGTTATTGTGGATTTGGGGTACAAACTCCTAAGTCTTGTTATTGTCAATGTTATTAACATGTTTAAAGTGACGAAGTATGCATGTGTTGGCTTTTAACCTCATTATGGATGTTAAGCTTCATCTTTTGGCTTGATGTGTTGATATTTACATGTTTGTTGAGGCATGTCTAAATGGTTTCTCATGTTTGTAAGCCTAAGTTTGGATTATATGGATTTTGGCCTTTTTGGCTTGTGGTTGGATTATGGTTATCCTTGCTTTTTATCTCTTGTTGGATGAATGCTCGTTTATCGTTTATTCGGATCTGTTTACCTCTAGATGGTTGCTCTATGTTGGCTCGTGTATGTATGCATGTTTAGAGGTTTTAAGTTGGTGATTAGGGTGTTGTTTTTTGGCTTAAACTAACAAATTTATGCATTTTCAAGTCAAGCTTATCGATACGGTTGGGGCCGTATCGATACGGTCTTCATGTTTTAGGCCAAGCGTATCGATACACGGGAAGGCGTACTGATACCATTTTTGCTACTGAAAATCTGAGAATTTGATGAAAAATTGAGGGTATCGGTACGGGCCTGGGTGTATCGATACGGTCCTCTGAAGTTGACTATAGAGTGTTGACCGTTGGGTGCGTATCGATACCCACTTGTAGGGTATCGGTACGGACTCTTAAGGTTGACTTGGGGAAGGTTGACCGTTGAAGGCCTATCGATATGGTCCCTTGGAGTATCGATACGACCTGAGATAAATGGCCAAAACTCTTTCTTTTTGTCTGATCTGTTTGGTTCGTATTCTTGTTGCTCTTTCGCTGTTTGCTTTTCTCACCTAGGGTCGCATGAAGCATATATACAAGATAAATAAAGAAAAAAACAAATAGAGTTGCTAATCGGAGTGAGATCCTAATAAGTTTCGCTTCGATTTTTCCCGTGTGACCCGTTTGGTTCGTTATGTTGGCTAGACCGGGTTGAGAGGGTTACATTTTGTTCGTGTTTGTTTATTTATATTTGAACGTGTTCATGTTCGGTTCGCTTAAATTTTTTAAATCATGTTCATATTCGTTTATTTGTTTTTGATGGTGTTTGTGTTCGCTTTTTTAACGTCTATGAACATGTTCGTTTAACGTTCGTGAACATATCCGTGTAATGTTCGCGTGCATGTTCATTTATATGACCACTAGTATGTTCATTTATATGTTCGTCAAATGGTGGAATTACACCACTAGTCTTTAAACTCATTAGGCTTCACAGTTTGAACTAAAAAATTCATCACATATTCATTTTAGTCCATACATTCACCATTATTTAAAAAAATAAAAGGAAAAGGAAAACTAAGTAAATGAGCTTTTACACGAGCCATTAAACGAGCTTGTTCGTGAACATAAACGAACGGAATACACATTTGTTCATGTCCGTTCGTTTATTAAATGGACATAAAAAATTGTTCATACTCGTTTATTTAGCTTAATAAATGTTTGTTATACAAACTGTTCACTAACAATTCGTCGAACACTTTGTTCATTTACACCTCTAGGTTGAACTAAATAAGAATGAGCATGTATTCTCAAAATTTTTGGTCCAATAACAATTTATGTCCTTACACATTTAAATATTAGACAAATTAGGCTTTACCTCATAAATTTTGAGCTTAAATACGTAGTAAGTCATTATATTTTTAAAATTTAATATTTTGGCCCCTGCCAATATTCGATCTTGGCTCCGCTCCTGAATAGAGCACAAAGGATAATCTGACAAAAAAAATCAATATAAAAATAAACGTTAAATCGTGGGTCGGACTAATTTGGATTTCAATTATACTTTTTTTTATTTAAATTCAATTCATTTTATATTTTGAAATCAATATAAAAATAAACGTTGAATGAATTCAAAATAAATTGTGTTTTAAAAATACCTTTTATATAATTTTAACAAAATCATTTTTTTGAAATTTTTTATGATTAAAAATTTGTATGATTGTTTTAGGATTCGTATTTAGGAGTCTTGTCATCTTCAAAATTCAAGTTTAAAATTTATTTTACAATACAACGTGCTTTGACATTGTATCCAAATAATATTTTTTTATATATTTTTAATAAAATCAGATTTTTTAAAAATATATAAATATATAACTTTTTCACAAGTCATGTTTAAGATTCTACCCAAAATTTCTTTCAACAAATTCAAGTTAAAATTTTCTTTTAAAGTACGTGTCTTTAACATTCTACTCAAATAAAATGATAATATTTGATTTATTGACTTCTAGTTTAAAAGTTTTAGTACCACAAACATAAGGATTGGTTCAAGTGAAATAAGATGTTCTTTTAGGTGACCCAATTTTATATTATCGAAAACGAAACAAATATTTCATGAAATCATATTAGTCGGAACTTTTCCGACGGCAATAAGGTTAAAAAAAAAGAAAGAGGAAGAAGCTGAAAATGGGCGTGATTTTGTAAAGAATTATCCTTCCCAAAAAGGAAGATTGTTTGATAATTACCAAAAACCACTGTTAATCTGTAAATTCTTACAACTACTTCGATTGGCCATTTTGGTCTTGGTCTCTAATCCACTTTGTAGCAACCCATTTCTCCCCTTTGATCACTGGACAGCTTCCATGAAGAGATGTCTGCAGATAATGTTTTGAAGCAGAAAAAACAACATACATCAGCGATACGCGAAACAAACATTGCTTAAACTGTTAACACAGATCGACTTCAGAAATCTCTTAAACGTGTCGTCAGACTCGAAGCGAGAGCAATACAACGTGCATTAAGTTTGATTTGAAAACATGAAATTTACCGGATCAATCGTGCCATTTGGAAAGAGCGAATAGAATAAAAGTCCATCCCCTCTTCGTGGTTTTATTTTAAAACCGACACACTGTTTGTAGTCGTAACCTTCGACTCTCCTGTCATTCTGGAACCAAAATAATGGGATCAGTACCAAAACTTGGAAACAATACTTACCATGATGAAACGGGGGAGAGATAAAGCAAGTTAGTATTTTCGAATCTACCTCAAAAGGGAACATTGTTTCTCCACCTTCTTCTACATCAGATAAATACAACAAGAAGGATGCAACCTGCAAAAGAACGTTTAATGTCAACTACTCATTGTTTTAGTTCTTTGGCATCAACATTTGCACAATGGTTACGTAAAAATTATAGGAAACGCGAAGATGGGTTTGGAAGAATATGTTTTCGGGAGACTAAAACCAAACTAGAAGAACTAAAAAGGTGTACATTGAGCCAGCAAAACTAATTATTTTATAAGAAGGTTTTATCATTCATCTGTTATAAATAAACATAGAACTTAGGTCTTGTTTTCTCCCCAAAAAAGATAGAACTTCGAAGTCGTATTTGAAAACAAAACTAACCGGATTCTACATCCAACTATACTTACAGGCAGAGAGAACAATAACCATTTCAGTTTGCCACAAATTGCACATACAATATCCAGAAACTAAGATTAGATAAGCATGTAATGATGAAGTTCACGTATAAGACCATACCCTTTGGCTTGACTGTGGACCATATTCAGACGGATTGAATGTGTCATAATGAGAATCATACTTCTGCCCAATCTCATACCTCAAAATATTAAATGACTGCAATATGTGAATGTCAACTTAGAGCAGTTCAAAACTGAACTATAGGAAAGATTTGCCATATCAAAATTTCAACACAAACTGGAAATATACCAAGATGGTATCAGCAGAGTATTGGTTTATCATTAAATACTAAGAATTCGTAAGTTTGTGAAATCGGTTCAAATCAACAAAGCATATATATTGTCGTATCAATTACATAATTTTCAACATCCAGGCAATTTAAATCAACAAAACCACTAAAGTTCAAAAACAATATGTGGAACGATGGTAAAAGAGTGTTTTCCAATCCACCCTTAACTATGATATATGGTTCCAAGAATCTTTCTAGGAAAAGTTTGATAAAGATGGCTGTCGTAGGGTACAAGTATATAATTTCAAACAACTTAAATCTTTGCAGCATGACATGGTAACTCTTGCCAAAGATGCCAGAATACATTTAATGAAGTACATATCTGAAATTTCAACCACAAACAATAAGGTGGAAGGTTTACAAGCCTTAACAATTGATTTGGTGGGATGAGTACAAAGTTGTGATTAAACTATCTTTGGAAGTTAAACAAAATGGAATTTTCTTCAAAGATCAATTCACAATACTTCGTGGCCCATTTCGTACAGTTGCCCTGAGTTTATAACTCCCTTAATTTTGCAGCCGATGAAATGGGGGGAAATAAATTAAACTGGAAAAGGCTACCCACTGAAAGAGTGTCCACCATGTCCAGTTTGCTTAAACACTCTCCAGAAATGTTGTAGAGACTAACTCAACTAACAATATAAGAGAAAAATAATAGTTTAGCCAAAAAAGAAAATGCACCTCTCCATGGCTCTGTGGGATGCTTGTAACCTTTGCAATTTTTTTCTCAATTAAGTTCAAGGTCCCAGTTTTATCATTTGATGCACTGAGAAAAGTTCCCGAACTGTTTCCAAGGAAAGTATAAATAAGAAACAGAAGCATTGTCAAGAAATCAAACTACCAGCATCCAGTAGTTCAAACAATTCACAGACACAAAGGATAAACTAAAAAATCAACAAGATTTTTTTTTTGATTATAATAAAAACAGAAATGATTACATAAAAGGGGCACCTTGTTCTAGTTTCTTTAGTGGTTTCTTCAGTTTCTCCCTTGCGCAAAGCCAAACCAGATGGTCTAAGGTTCACCTTTGCCATTTTAATCACGCGTTTACATTGTTCTGCAGTTGCAAAGTTGGGAAAATAGTAAGCTCGTGGTTTCCAACTCAAAACCTGCATTCAACAAGAAGCAGGCAGTTTTAACATCTCTTCCATTGGGGGAGTTTAATATGTTCCCACTGAATCATGTAAAACATTTGGACATAAAATCTTTGTTCTGTGTCATTACCTCTCTTTAATATTCGAACCTTAACTCTTGAATACACGCAGGGACAGAACTACAGCACCATTGGTAGGGGCAGCCCCCCCCCCCCCCCCCCCCCCCCCAATTTTATATTTTTACTTTTAATTTATATATAAATTTGAAAAAAAAATCATGGGGTAATTGTATATTGGACCCCTACTTTAAAAGAATGACTAAACTCATGTAATAATCCAATAATCCAAGCCATGATTCAAAATTGAATGCATGGAACCAGGAACAAAAGATGAGAAAATGACCTGAAAGGGAATAGAATCAATGGAGCTTTCCCCAGTTACTCCATTTGGCATCGGATCATGGTACTCCTTCTCATGTACCACCTCCAGCATTCTCGGCTTGGGTCTAATAGTCGGAGCATCCTGTGAAAACCGCACCGATTAAACGGAAAACCCAAATTATAAACACTTGAAGTGAATACATTTTAGCAGTTACCAGAAAGAAAAAGGTGGGAACAAACAAGCCGGCGAGGAATGCGAGGGAGCACAAGAGAAGGGCGGTTGACAGCCGTAGCTTTTTGTTTGAACTCTTCCATTTCCCTTTCATCTACGGATCTCTCTTTAGCAAAATGATCGCTTATTTGGTTATCCTCTCCAAGCGCCAAGTTAATTCTACTTTCTCAAGCTAATTCAAAACGCCTATCAAGATCTTCCACATCTTCCATGGCCAACAATCAATTGAAATTTTTACGTAAAAAAAAACACAATCAAATGAAATTTTGACAAATTAAAAGTTTTTTTTTTATCAAAACAAACTAAAAAGAGTTTGTTGGTTTGGAAAATACATGAAGCTTGTTAAACTTTACTTTATACAAGCTTTTTAATTTTAGATTTTAATTTTAGAGTTTAAGATTAAGGATTAAGAGTTTAGAAAGTTAATAAAATTTAGAGTTTATGATTAGAATTTAACTTTCAAGATTTAAAGTTTAGAATTTAAGATATTCAGATTAAAGATTTTAATTATAAATTTTATAATTTAAATATGAAAAATTATACAAATTTATTTATAAAATTTACATCCTCTGTGTCACTCAATATGTTTAGTATTAATTTTTAAAATATTTTAAAATATAACTATGATAATTTTTTTACGAGTTTAGTTCTTCATAAATATGTTAACAATTTTTTTTCACAATATTGACACATAATGTCAATAAAACATAGAAAACAAATTATACAAAATTAAAGTGATGTAATCACTGATTTTGTCCGAACCTTGAACACCTTTGACTTTTTTTGTCAATATGGGCTTAACGGGCCGTTATAAAATATTAAAAATAAAAAGGGGGAAAAAGAAAAAAAAGAAAAAGAAAAAGAAAAAGAATATATATATATATATGTCATATTATTATTACCATACTATTATCATTAATTAATACTATTTATTGTATATGTAATATTTAGATAAGGTGTGTTTTGATTACATACAATTAGGTAATATGTACATAACATGTGAATATATTTGGCATAATTATCTTCTTATTTCGTCTCATCATTTTCTTTATTCATTTTATTATTATTATTATTGACTATTATGCTTACTATTTATTATTATATTATTGTTAATATTTTTATTATTGTCATCGTTATATTTATCATTGGTTATCATTTATTATTATCTTTAATTATATTATTATTATTATTACTGATATTAATTATCATTCATGTGAACAAATAAAGATCATAAATAAAAGAGCCCATTTCTGATAATAAATAAAAGTCCATATATTAATACAGTGCATCACCAAAAAAATATATTATACAAGTAATACATATCATGCGGCCCGTTTCGAGCTCAGTCCATTGTAAAAAACCCTAATCCCTTTCCTTATATGCAGCCGCCGCACTCTCACAGCCGTCAGATCTGCTGAGATCTGACGGTCCAGATCAAGCCTCCAAGTGAAACCCTAGCGAGCCCCCCTTTTTCCAGCGCCGCACAACGTCGACCGTTAGATCGAGTCGATCTAACGGTCCCAAATGAAGGACGGTGAAGATTCTAGAGACCCCAACGCGCCCACGCGCGGCGATCCGACTCCCCAAACGCGCGCGTGCAAGGACCACGCGCCTGACGGTCAGTCCCCTTGTTTCCTCTGCTCCCGAGCACGCCGTGCCTCCCCCGAATTAGCAAACCGACAACATCAGAACATCAAACAGAGGGTCAGAGATATCCAAAAACGGCAACCACGACATGCAATAATTTGAAAGAAGACAAAGCATAAAGTCAACAATTTTCATTTCTTTTTCTTTTTTTCGAATGTAATCCGGATATAAATTGGAGATGAACACAGAGAGAAAAGGAGGAGAGAAATTAGCAGAGATATTTTGTAAACGATTCGAAAATTTTCGGAGAGAAATAATACAAAAAGCCTTCTGAGGTAGCCTCGGTTTTCATTTTTTTTGCATGCATCAGAAGGAATCAACCCAAAAAAAGAAAAACCTTTTTTGATTTTACCTTTCCGTAGCCGAATCCCCTTTCCGTTTCTCAAGCCGGGGCGGCAACAATCCTATCGGTGTCCGTCTAGACGGTCACCGGGGTGAGCCGGCCGAGTCGTAAGTAGGTTTCTCTCTAGGGTTTCTTTAGGGTCTCGGATCAAAACTGTCGAAGGGGGAGAGGGGGCTTTCAAGTTGATAAAAAAAAGGGAAAGGAAGAGAAGGCTTATTGTAGAGTTGCCGTCGCTGTTGCCGTTGCCGGCGTTGGGCGTCCGGCGAACGGGAAGCCAACATGGTTTTGTTCTCTGGTTTCCAAAGAGAGAGGAAGGGGGAGAACGGCGCCGCAAGGCTCCAATTTTGTTTCTAGGGTTTAAAATCGGATTAGGTTGCTTTTATATGAGAGCCACATGGTTTAATGCGGCTGAGGCCACCAAACTTTTTAAAAACCACGCCCGTGGTCCCTACCATCCCGCGTTCTATTCGATTTCACGATTTGATAAAGTTCTCATGGGGAAATCACCTTTTCAGTCCCTACATGTTTACAGCCTCCTTTGATTTCACCCTTTTCTGATTAATCGACCCGTTTTCTTTTTGGGATAAACCCATTTGAACCCTTAAGGTTTTATTTTGTTTCGATTTCACCTTCGAATTAGTGGTTTATTTACGTGGCTGGTCCTGTAACTTGTTTTCAATTTGCTTGCTGATCATATTACTTTAATCTGGTTTTATCATGCTTTTTATGTGGATACATTAATGTGTATATCATTTCCTTATTGTTGCACATGTCATACGTTTTATCTAGGATCATATAGTAACGAATGCATATATATCTAATATATAATTCTCGTGTAGCCTCGGTCGTGTTTTATAATTTTGTGAAGTTATGCATTTATACATGTGTTATATTTTTGTGCATTTTTTGTTAATCATGTGAGATACGTAGAATTTTGAATTTTGCATACTTATCTTATTTTTATGAATATGTTTATGTTGTCCACGTTACATATGCCATTTGCACTTTGTCCATATTTTTTATCATGAAATTTATTTATCTCGTTTTTAAATTTATGAGTTGCATCCGAATTATAAATTGCAATGCGAATGTCTTTTTATTCGGGAACGAACGAGGCCAGTACCAGTCGTAGTGGTGGTGGTTCGGGCGCTCCTTCTCGAATATTAAGACTTTTAAAATTTACTCACTCGTATAATCAAATTTCGATACGATCGTCACTTTAATTCGCAAAATTTAATATTAACTAAGCGGTAATGTTTTTGGTACCGATTTTCGGGCACGACGGGGGTGCTCATCCTTCCCCGCGTGTAATTGACTCCCGAACCCATTTTCAAAAAGAATCTCTGGTTTTATTTCGGTGTCCGGTCTACCATTTTTAAATGGCCGGTGGCGACTCCTCCTTTTTTACACAAATTCGACTAATTTTTCAAAAACCAATTTAAAACCCGGTTCTTCTAAGCGGCCGCGAGGTATTTTTTAGTCGCAACAGATGGCGACTCTGCTGGGGAGAAATTTTTGTTTTCAAAAACAAAAAGAGGGTCGAGCCAAAAAAAAACTTTACCGCTCAATTAATATTAGAAGTTGCGAATTAAAGTGACCAAATCGATCGATATTTGTTTATAAGTGGGAGTTCATTTTAAACGCATTTAAGATTGGCATTTAAACCCGTTTGTCTAAGTGGGGGGAAAACGCTAGTGCTTTCGTGGGGATATTGTTCCTCCGTCTGGGCCTAGCAAGTACCTTCAGGGCTCGAGTACCCTATATCTTCGTGGGAATATCGTTTCTCCGTCTGGATATAGCGAAAGGGTCCCCTCGAATTGAACTCGGTTGAGAGGAGCCTATAATGGGTGATGACCGGGGGCCTTGCTACCCTTAGAAGAGGACAGCGAGGACAGTTCGAGTACCTCCTAAAGCCAAAATTGCATGTAGAGAACTAGATTGCCCACCCTTTTTAGAGCCATGCGGACAACCTAGGTTTATTAGACGGGATAAATAGGGTTGCTTGCCTTTATGCTTGCCTTATTTCTTTTATCATGTGTTGACCGCGTTTATCCGGCACTAACACATTTCTTCTATGACTTTTTGCATCTACTTTTCGTGCATGCATTTCATGAGTTAGGGTGGTTCTACCCGTTTTTGGGGCTATCATTGTGGACGGGAGGTTGCTAGAAAGGATAATGCCAATTAGCAAGTCCGACATCGAACAGAACGGATAAAGGGGCAGTTTACCGAGCGAAAGCACAATGTCAGGTCATTTAATGCCCACAACCGAAGAAGGCACATCTCTTTTCCATCCCGAGCAAAGTTTCGAACCGTCTATCGGATCAACATCTTTGGATCACAAGCGGAAGCATATTTGTCGAGAATTTGCTATGACTATCTTGTAACGAGGAGCCTCCTTTTTGTCCAAATGAAGTTTACATAAGGGGAATCACCTATATGACCAACACCTTTGACTTGCATACATTTGTAGCATTTGTTTCATCTATCATTTCAAAGCAGCATTAAAATTGTCAGACATGCACCCATCTCATGAGCATGCATCTGTTGATTCGAGTCCATAATACATCCATCATTGGACATTAAAATTTGCTTAAGGCATTTCATCGCACCATTACTAATTGGGGAAAACACTCATGTCAGAGAGAGAGAAAAGAGAGAGAAAATGGACAAAGGAACAGTTTCCAGCCAATACCGCTTCGGGAATGTGAACAACCTGGTGAGAAGGATGGATGAGCTCGAGCAGTTCCACCAGCAGTTATTGTGGAACCAGAAGGAAACAATCGCATGCATGAAGAAGTTCCAAGATGAAACCAAGGAACAATTTGACGAGTTAAAGGCTATGATCGCCTTGACCAAGAAGGGCAAAGCCTCCCAGCCCAAAGAAAGTTCGGACGAGGATTCCGATATTGTGATGGAGGAGGTCTTATCTGAAGAAGACCAGGTTGTCATCGGCCAATATGAGGTGCACTGCTCCCATTCTGAATGCCCTATTGAGTTGGCTCTAGACAAGATCGAGGATTCACTGCGAAAAATCTTAGATGAGGAATGGGACCGGGAGCAACAAAGACGAGTGGAGACCACCAGGAGTGCCACAGTTTCGAAGCATCGGGGTACGACTGAAGACCCTCGAAGCTTAAGGAAGGCCAAGAGTGCCGAGAAAGGGAAGGAAAAACTCACCCCTCTGCTAACATACTCCCGAGTCTACCGCGCGGATTAGGTCTAATAACAGCCTAAGATGGGGCAATCTTTTGGAGGGGCAACTTTTGGAAGACGCTGGTCTTCAACGTAGTTTAGGATGTTATGTCTCCATGCATCGTGTATGTTTTACCTTTTTGTGTCGGATCTTTCCCTCGTTGAGGTGCATGTGTAAGTTTGTACTGTTGGCCCGTGATAGCTAGCATCTTTTGTAAGGGCTTTTGTGATGTCTGTTTGTTTTATTTTCAATGAAGGAGACTTTTGCAAGCATTTTATATTCCTTAATTTCTTTTAGACATTTCATTTATTCTTTATGGTTACAACCTTATTGTTTTCTATTAAAAAACATACATGTATATATTTTTACAAAAAAATGACCTTAATACTTTGAAAAGAAAAAAACCAAATGTTGTGGGAATGATACAAATGGAAGCACCATATGTTCTACTCAGGCTAAGAGAGGGGTGGCAACGAGTGTTTAGGAATAATGGGCCACTCCCATTGAGTGAAATTTCCTCTCGGACATTGTTGTCTAAGGTTCTTGAATGAAGTGATAACCCAAAAACTTCTACCACCTGAAGACCAATTTTGATATCAGTGTATGGGAGGACATTTGGCATTCCTTCAATTCCATTAACACAGAAAGAAAATAAAAAATACCCATTGTTGTCCCCGTTTGAGCCTATCAAATTTTTTCTTCTGATTGAACCCAAACCAAGGATCACCCCTACACTAGGGGGCAGAAAAGGATAGAAGTCTATGGACGAGTGAATGACATGGGATCCTGATTGTGCTATGAAGACGAGGCCTTGTGAATTAAAGGGCAATAAAAGAGAACAGATTCATTAGATACACTTTTAGTTTGAGCAGCCAAAAACATCAAAAGGAAACAACGAAAGAAAAGCCGGTTCTCAAAGAGCTACCCAAATCAAGTCAAAAGTTACCGACATAAAAACTGAAGAAATCAAAAGCAAAGGCACTAAAGTGAAAAGTGCAATTTTGAAAAGAGAGAGGAGCGGATAAAGAAAAGGGACAAGAGGATTCCCTATCCAAATAAATCTCTGCTTAGATGAGCCTCGAAAGATTGTTCACCTTTGAGCAAAATCTTGCACTAATACAATGCGAATGTACAATTTGATCCGAAACTACACTTGATAAGAGGAAATGAACTCTAGGGTGAAAACCCCAACAACAACAAAAAACCCAAAAAAGAGGGGCAGTCTAGAGCGATCCAAAGAAGTAAGAAAAGAAATAGCATTTCATCGGAACATAATTGAGACTTCAGATTAGAAGAATTGATCCTTGGTTTCACCACCCTTAAACACTTGTTTGAGCCTTTTTACCCTTTCTTTCATAGACGTGAGCCTTAGCCTACATTACAAGCCATAAAAGACCATTTGGACCATACGCGGAAGGATGAATTTGTCTTCAGATCACATTCCGCCTATTGGGGTTAACCTTTCTTCAAGGATTGCCACACTTCTAATGCCTGATTGAGATCAGAAAAGAGGGAAGGATGGGGCAAGGTGAGTTAGTGAGGTAAAGAGAGCCACCTTTAAATTGGGTAGAAACTAAGTATGGGAGTCGCTCCTCTTGGAAGCCTAATAGCCCAGAAAAGATTTCATATGTGCATCCCTGCAACATTCGGAAAATTTCACTCGGGTCATCCTTTTTAAAGACCCCAAACTTGATTTTCACTTGACATGATTCTTTAAAATGTATATTTACATAATAAAATTATTTTTACCCAATCACTTGCATAAGTCTTCTACATGGGAATGAACAAGCAGACTGGCCATGGCTCGTGGTAAAGCCATTAGTACCCGGAGGGGCACCTTCAGAGGTTCAAACATTGCTACTAATACCTCCAGTTGAAATATCAAGATCGTCTTCGGTTAAATATCGAGCTATGAAGTCGACCTCCGCTAAGAAGGGTTGAAATAGAACATGAGGGTAGAAAATTTGACGTTGAGAATCGGGGAACAGAAGTTACCCTCGGAGCCTAGGCACCTTGACGGAAGGAATGTCTTGAGAAGGACCGTGTGCACCACGCACCAAGATGAGACAGTGAGTGATCTGAAATCAACTCGACAAAAGGCGATGAAGACAGAAGTACGCCTAAGAAAAGGAGGAAGATAGAAAAGAAGAAGAAGAGAAGACGAGTCGAAAACCCAAAAGGCACTTTGGGGCAAATGTGCGAAATTCAGAAGAGGCGCTCTTGACCACGAATTTAGAGGAACAAGGGCCAAAAATTGGTGGCATCTTTGGACAGAAGACACCAGTTAAAGCAGTCGACATTAACCAGAGGTCAGTTAAAAGGTACATAAGCCTAAAGCAAATGGGGGCAATGGGATTCTAATCAGTGTAAGTCATCCCTTCAAGAAGAAGCGAAAAAGAGAGATTCAATAAAGGAAAATAGAGACAGGGCTGTATGGAAAATGAGAAGACATATGGACCCCTAAAGATGTGAAAATATTTTGACGGTAAAAGTCAAAAGTAGAAGTTGACTTCAAGAAGAAAACTCAAAGAAGTGCCCAAAGAGAAAAAAAAAAGAAGAAGAAATAGGACAAAGAAAAGGAGGAGACACGATGAAAACCCAAAAGACACTTTGGGGATTGAGGCGAAATTCAAGAGGAACGCTTTAGATCACAAACTCATGGCGAAGGAGGCAGAAACTCAAAGCCAAAAAGATTTTAGGTCAAAGGAGGCAGATACTCAGAACTCAGGGCAAAGGAGACAGAAACTCAAAGCCCAACAACTTTAGAGCAAAGGAGAGAGATACTCAAAGCTCGAGACAAAGATATATGACATCTGCTCATCTTTCGGGCATTTGGAGAATAGAACCCGCCTATCCGTTCGGGCACTTGGAGAATGGAAATATGCAAAAAAAAAAAACTCTCTGTCTATCTGTTCGGGGCATCTAGGGGAGAATCCACGATCGAAAGGCTGTGGGAAGAAGAATCACTGGAAATCACGTGACTGCGTCGGGAAACGAATCGTCCAACAGGGAAGTAGGAAAAAATTAGTGCTTATGGTCTTTGCTTTATTCTTGTTCCACAAGCATAAGCAAAGAGGGGCAACTGTAATCACTAATTTTGTCCGAACCTTGAACACCTTTAACTTTTTTTGTCAATATGGGCTTAACGGGCCGTTATAAAATTTTAAAAATAAAAAGGGGGAAAAAGAAAAAAAAGAAAAAGAAAAAGAATATATATATGTCATATTATTATTACCATACTATTATCATTAATTAGTACTATTTATTGTATATGTAATATTTAGATAAGGTGTGTTTTGATTACATACAATTAGGTAATATGTACATAATATGTGAATATATTTGGCATAATTATCTTCTTATTTCGTCTCATCATTTTCTTTATTCATTTTACTATTATTATTATTATTGACTATTATGCTTACTATTTATTATTATATTATTGTTAATATTTTTATTATTGTCATCGTTATATTTATCATTGGTTATCTTTATTATTATCTTTAATTATATTATTATTATTATTACTGATATTAATTATCATTCATGTGAACAAATAAAGATCATAAATAAAAGAGCCCATTTCTGATAATAAATAAAAGTCCATATATTAATACAGTCCATCACCAAAAAATATATTATACAAGTAATACATATCATGCGGCCCGTTTCGAGCCCAGTCCATTGTAAAAAACCCTAATCCCTTTCCTTATATGCAGCCGCCGCACTCCCACAGCCGTCAGATCTGCTGAGATCTGACGGTCTAGATCAAGCCTCCAAGTGAAACCCTAGCGAGCCCCCCTTTTCCCAGCGCCGCACAACGTCGACCGCTAGATCGAGTCGATCTAACGGTCCCAAATGAAGGACGGTGAAGATTCTAGAGACCCCAACGCGCCTACGCGCGGCGATCCGACTCCCCAAACGCGCGCGTGCAAGGACCACGCGCCTGACGGTCAGTCCCCTTGTTTCCTCTGCTCCCGAGCACGCCGTGCCTCCCCCGAATTAGCAAACCGGCAACATCAGAACATCAAATAGAGAGTCAGAGATATCCAAAAACGGCAACCACAACATGCAATAATTTGAAAGAAGACAAAGCATAAAGTCAACCATTTTCATTTCATTTTCTTTTTTTCGAATGTAATCCAGATATAAATTGGAGATGAACACAGAGAGAAAAGGAGGAGAGAAATTAGCAGAGATATTTTGTAAACGATTCGAAAATTTTCGGAGAGAAATAATACAAAAAGCCTTCTGAGGTAGCCTCGGTTTTCATTTTTTTTTGCATGCATCAAAAGGAATCAACCCAAAAAAAAGAGAATAATAAAAAGAAAAACCTT